>JABFEB020000041.1:14900256-14917123 GCA_019775895.2 Stomatorhinus ivindoensis
TTTAAAAACATCCAAATACACGTTAAATAATTAAATAAATATGGCGTCCCTACTTCGCGGAAATTCAGTTATCGCGGGCGGCCTTGGAACCTATCTCCCGCAATAAGTGAGGGATTACTGTAATGCAAAGAGAAAATCAGCTCAACAAAATAATTACCAATAAGAATAAAATTGTGATTAAAAACCTCTTTAAGGCTTGATTAGTTGTCGGTTTAGAGACATCTTTCTGAGCAGTACTGTTGAACTATTGAGCTGTCATTTTAGATCTTGTGGCCTTCCTGTTAGCTTTAACAAGTCTGACCATTCTCCTCTGACCTCCTTCATTAACATGGTGTCTTCAGAAACAAAAATCTCATTGACTGGATGATTTTATTCATCATATTGTCTATAAACACAATGTCGTAGGTAAAAATCCCTGCTCATCCACAATCAATTATTCCAAAAAGAATATTAAAGTACACATTTGATATTATTTTCATGGCAAATTAGATACCTAAACATCAAATGACTTGTAATAATTTATTTAAAGTATTTCAGATGAATGTGTGTCAGCCAAGAATATCAGATTATCCATCTGTAGCCTAAATTTCTGCTTTAATTTTAATCAGAACATTATCTGAGCATTGTTACCATAGTTGATGAAGAAGTCTTGATGCATATTTTGATTGGCAATTTATCTCTTGTTAATTTATTTATCCTCAGTTGCTAATTCATGGCTGTTATACATTTGACTTTGTAATTAAACTGAGAATTTCAGATTGTGTTGAAGACAAACTAGTAGTAGTTGTAGCATTACCAAATATTCCCATCAATGTAAAAAAAAAAGATATCCCTCTACTTATGAATGAGTTATGTTCTGAACAGTCGTTCATAACTTGAAATGTTCGTAAGTTGTAATTCAACATAATTTTAAGGGTATATGCAAGTACAAAGAACTAGGATGCTGGGAGTACACACACTACGCTGCTGAAGTCGTACAAGGCGGAATTTGTCACGATCCGGTGTGAATCGTGCCTGAATGTGGGCAGCGTCAGGCAGGCAGGAAGGCAAGAAGGCAGGTAATCCGGGTAGACAGGGTTTATTGATGGACAAACGGGGATAGACGCTACCAAACATTACAATGACAGATCTGACAGGTAGTGCAGGGACGCTGACTAAATACTGAACCTAACAAGAACGAAACGAAAAACAGGTGACCATAATAGACAACAGCTGGAATCCATCAGGTGAGGGACATGAGGTAGCAGGGGGCGTGGCACATGAGGCTTGAACGGACAGGGTATGACATAACCCCCCCCCCTAATGCGCGAACTCCGGACGCGCCCAAGGGAAGGGACGGACGAGGGCAGACAGGACCTGGAAAACAAAGCAAAACCGGTTAACAGGGAACAGGACAGAGACACAGAACAGACACAGGGGCAACAGCCAGGTCAGGAGACCACACAGGACAGGGAACACAGAGAGACAGACAAGGAACGAGGACAGAGGCGGAACAACGGGAGGCGAGACAGAAGGGCCAGGGGTGAACGGAGGAGGCACAGGGGGGCAAAGAGTGGAGACGGGAGGAACAAAGGGGCGAGGAGCAGAGGCAGGGGGCCACACCGGGAAGGGCGGAGGAACAGGGGAAGCCCGAGGCGCCCAAGACGGGCGACGGGCAGCAGCCGGAGGAGCCACAGGCGGAGGCACAAAGGGAGTCAGAGGGGACCACAAGGGGGACACGGAAACGGGACGAGGGACAAACAACTGAGGGACTAAGGGAGTCGGAGGGGGAACCAGGGGAGGGGACGAGAGGACACCAGGGACCAGAGACGGAGGGAAGGAGGGAGGGAAAGCCACAGATGGCGAGGCCGCAGGCCGAACCGGCAAAGGCGCGGCCGACTGACGCCTCGGAGGAGCAGGGACCGCCGGGGCCCGAGGAGCCAACCTCGGGGCACCCGAAGGGGACCGCAGGACCGAGGGCGGCTGGCCCGAGGATGGGCGACTGGACACCGCCGGGGGACCAGCAGGCGACCGCAGGGCCAAAGCCCCTGGCGACGGAGGCGACCCCGGAGCCCCCACCAGGGCAACCGGACAACCGGACCCTATGCCTGTGCCCTCTCCCCTTAGGGGACACAGACAGGCAGGGGAGTCCGCAGCGTGGGCCGTTAATAGACAACAGCTGGAATCCATCAGGGGAGGGACATGAGGTAGCAGGGGGCGTGGCACATGAGGCTTGAACGGACAGGGTATGACAGAATTGGCAGGCAGAAAGAAAAAAATGATGTTGCACACTGGAACGGCAGCCCAAGGAACACAATTTTAACTCAGTCCTCTTTGTTCGTGGAGCATCTGAATTATTTTGGATACTGTAGTGACCATTTTTAGGTCCCCACAAAGATCTGTGAATGTAATCAAAAAGCCAAAAATGGATTATTTATGGTTAAGGTTAAGGCTGGGTAGGGGTTAAGGTCATGATGTTGGGAATAGAGTTCACCCCAAAGAAGCGAATGGAGAGTCCCCACAAAGATATAATTACAAACTTGTGTGGGCGTGTGTGTGTTTCCCTGGAAGCACTAAAAGTGAACTGAAGAAGTAACAGCAACTAAGGAGCCAGTGCTTGTTTGCCAGTGTATTTAAACAGTGGCAGCTACTGGCCATCTGCCTTTCACATCTCTCAACAGTTCAGCAGCTGAGAAAGCAGTTTTTGGGGAAGCCTTTCAATTGGAAAAAAGCCAGATTGCACCAAATTATTTCTTGTATATTTTTCCACAGAAATATTTGCTCTGCATTTCTGATTGAGATTTCTAGGAGAGGTTATATAGTCTTGGAAACCAGGTGCCAATGCATGCAGTGATCTGCTAAACCATATCTCTGCTCATTCGATTATTCCACTTTCTGTAATACATTCTTCGGAAAAGAACTGACAAGTCTTTTAGCTCATTGCATTATGTATGTTATCTGAGTTTCTTTTTCGTGTGATAACTCGGCCTCTTTCCTGTTGAATAAGAAAATGTAATGCTGAATAAATAGATATACTTTTGTGTATATTGCAGGTCACCAGCCAAAGCAGAGATTACAGACTTTCATTTGTAGCCCTGGGCAGAGACTTTTATACGCACAAATAAAGCAGCTGGTGTACTGTGGTGTAAGATAAGGTTATGGGCATGGTGTTCATTAAGACATACGCTGCAAGCTAAATAGATCTTAAATCCGTAGTACTATTTACCTTTTACAGAAACAGATCGATTTCATGGCGGTATTGTACCATACCTCTTTATCTCTTAGAATGCATTCACTGTGCAGTGAAATGGCCAGCTTTTGCTCTCTACACTGGATTTTCCTCTTTAGCAGAAGGTGTGTAGCGATAGTGTTGTCGGGCATTGTTCCGGTTCCCTGAGGAGATTGTCCTCTACAAATGAGGGATTTACCTGCTTGTAGATGGATCGTTTATGAAGCACTGCTGAGACCCCAAGGACCCAGTAACAGTCTGTCTTTTAACAAGAACATGAAAAAATGATTAGCCAGCCTGTGGCAATCTATGTGTCTATGCTGTGGAGTGTACTTGTGTGATTTCACCCCTTCATCCAGAAACATTTCAGATAAGTGGTGTATACTGACTGATCCTCACTTTCTTTCCAATGCCGTATCTTTAGAAATAGGCTGATTGGAGTCATACCTGCATTACTATTCATTTTCTAATTCTGATTATTTCTTCGACATGTTATTTATTGCTATTGTAAATAAATGAAAGTCAGAAGTAATGACTTCAATGCTTGCCGTTGTTTTACATGAAAGCTAATAGTCATTCTACTGAGGAGGTTCAACTGTCCCATAATCTGGGTTGCACAGAAACATTTGGGTATTTGAAGGCAGGTTTATTAGGATAGTACTGATGTTTGTGACCAAAAAAATGTCATCATGATCACTTTGATGTTATGGTACTCAGGTTGGTATCTGGACTTCAAAAAAGAAATGGGAGATGAGGTCAGCTGACCTGAATTATTATCTATACTTGTTCCTCATATGAATGAAGCCGTAGATGCATGCTCACATACAAGCACACACATTACCCACAAGGCAACAGGCTTCATTCAGTTTTCACACCAACTCTCTGAAAACATTCCCTAACATAAAATTATGTTTGTAGTTGTATGATTTAAACTATTGAAATGATTGAAAGTTTGTCTGCATGACTGAAAGTATGTCTTAGAAAATGTACTTTACAATACATAACATTCACTGAACAGGAAAATAATTCAATTTTATAACTTTTTTGATTGGATTAATTGTTACATATGAGTATCTATTATTTCCATCTATGAAAATGATATTGTACCATGAAGGTTCAAAAAGAATGACTCCATCACTCCAAGTCCATCAATTATAGACCATGCCCTGAGACACGGGTCATAAAACTGACATATTATCAAATTATAATTGAAACATCTTAATAAACTTCTAATTGTTAATATGTGCAAGTTAAACATTGTGTCAAAAAAAAGAAAAAGATATATTTTAAGGATTTCCCCAGTGACTATATAGGAATTTATACCTTAATTTTAAAGTTGATATTATAAGCTGCACCTAGCCTCTCGAAATAAAAATATTAAAAAACTGCATGTGAAGCCTGAGGCACTTAGATATACTGGCAGTTTATTAGATACTCCTGCTTGTGAAGCTGAAATCATGAAAATCATGTGATTAGGTCATGAAAGACAATTACTATCTGTCATTATAAAATCTAAGATGCGCGACTGAAGTGATTTTTAACGCGCTGCTTGTTAGTGCCAGCTGTGAAGGTTCTGACATCTCAGGAGTAACAGCCCGCGCCCCTCAGGATTTAATGCACTTCAGTGTCCAGGGAATGGTGTGATAAACAAAACATCCAGCCAATGGCATTTCTGTGGCGGAAAACACCTTGTCAACAAGGGGGACCGGAGAAGAATGGCCAGACATGGGGGAAGGCACTGGAACGGGCAGCATGGCACACTGGACAGTTTCCTCCACGTGCCTCAGGAGGGGTATTTATTGTCATGTGACCGGAGTGCAGGGCTTTGTCAATGCTGTCACCCAGCACACCTCCGTCATCCAGAGGCTCAGCCAAGGCACTTGTTAAACCTAAGAAGAAGGCCACAAGTGCGAAAACAACAAGCTTAGTAAAACAGCAGTGTGCAGAAAGGCTTCTTTGAACGCAACTTATGTTTGAGGTAGATCTATATGCAAAAGTATGTCATACCTGATATTAACTAGGCTTACCTAAACAAGTGGCCACTTAATGCACCGTCACTGAGGAATCGATTGCTTTCTTTTAACAGCACAGGTTGACAGGATGCCAGATGGAGGAACACACATGGTTTAGTGTGAGAAAAGTGATGGGAAAAGAAAAGGTCTAAAATGCATGCTTGTGCAGGTCTCACTTAATTTTGCTGCATTTTTCATGCGGTTGTAGGCTTCTGCTGCTGCAAAACAAATGTCAGATTAAATCAACAGTCTAAATATTACAGGAAAGTGTATGTTAACTGGATGATCTGGCCAGGAAGCCCATATTTTTGAAAATACATTATTTAAGAACATTTTAATTAAGTTAGAGGTGAACGTAAAAAAGCTCAGAATCTGGGAACTTGTGGTTGTATTTGGACATAAGTTTTTTCGTCCTGTGTTTTCGCGATGCCTGTGTCTGGCAGGTGCAACATTATTATTCAGGTGATTTTTTGCATAAACACTTCAGAATGTGTTGCCGACATCCACAAAGAAATCCACCTAAATTCTGGTCATTTCTAAAATACTGTCCATTACTTGGGTCAACATAGGAGCAACAATATCATATGGAAATAATTTCTTCAATTTATATGTGCTTATTAGAGTTTGTTTGTGGAAAGGATATACTAGCTACTAGCTACTGAATCATTAATTAATCTAGTTATAAATGACGAAGACAAGTGTCGAGGCAATTATCACTAAAGGGAGCTGCTGTATATACACTACAGTGCCAAAAGCATTGGGACGCCCCTCCAAATAATTGAATTCAGGTGGTCCAGTCATTTCCATAGCCACTGCTTCTACACACATTTGCAAAAAATGGGTCACTCTCAGGAGCTCAGTGAATTCAAGCATGGTACCGTGATCGGATGCCACCCATGGAATAAGGCCAATCATGAAATTTCCTCACTACTAAATACTCCACGGTCAACTATTAGAGGTAATGTAACAATGTTGAAGCATTTGGAAACAATAGCAACTCAACCTTGAAGTGGTGGGCCATGTAAAATCACGGACTGAGGACAACGCATGCTGAGGTACACAGTGTGCAAAAGTCGCCAACAGTCTGCAGAGTCAATAGCTACAGACCTCCAAACTTCATGTGGCCTTCAGATTAGCTCAAGAACGGTGCATAAAGAACTTCATGGAATGGGTTTCCATGGCCAAGCAGCTGCATCCAATCCTTACATCATCAAATGCAATGCATCAGTGTCAGATGCAGTGGTGTAAAGCATGCTGCCACTGCACTCTAGAGCAGTGGAGAAGTTTTTTTTTTTTCTGGAGTGATGAATCACGCTTCTCTATCTGACAATCCGACTGATGAGTCTGTGCTTGGCAGGTGATATGAAAACGGTACTTGCCTGACTGCATTGTGCCAAGTGTATAGTTTGGTGGAGGGGGCATTATGGTGTGGGTTGTTTTTCAGGGGGTTGGGCTTGACCCCTCAGTTATAAAGGAAAGGAACTCTTAATGTGGTGCCCCGGGGTAAAAGACCCCAACAGCTATTTATTTTGGTTTTACTTTTATGTTTCTTTTTGGAGCACAGTCAACAGATAGGAAACAGTCACAGGTAATAAATACATACGCATTTATTGAATGCACAAGGGTATTGTTTTTCGGCCTGGATGCAACCCTCCCCAGTCTGGATCCTCCCTCCCAACACACCCGTGATGGACACAACAGTCTCTTTTAGCACACAGCACTACACACTACCGTACACAACAAATAGTTCTTTGTACTCTCAGCACTACACCCTCCGTGAAAGCACAGCACAGCTAAGATTATACTAGGGCATGGGGAAACACTATTAGGGGCACACCAGAAGACAAGAAAAACACCCACATTCAATAAATAATAGTGCACAAAATTAAGGCATAAATAACAATTACAAACTTGCTTGCGCTAGGCAAGTATGGTTTCACATCATCTTCTGAAATAGCTTAGCTAGAGCTCTACGGTTATTACGTCAGGGAAGAAAAAACGTTTTTATGTGCGCGTATTTTTAGAATGGCTTGAATGTCTTCTTTTGGACATCTAGAGAAATTAAATATAAATGACCACAAAACAATTTCTAACACTTGCCTCACTTGCAGCAAGCCGCAGAACCACATGACAAGAAACTCAAAACGTTTATTCCTTTTGCAGCATTTCAGTACTTGTCCTCCCCAAGCGAGAGCACCCCAAACAATGGTAGCCGCCATCTTTGAAAGTCGCAAGCCCCACCCTGCCAGCTCACTGCCATGGAGCTGGCCAATCAATTGTCCCAGGGCAGAGCTACATCGGAGCCACATAGCTGTTCAGGGCGCTACCAGAGCAAGATAAAAGACAGATTTAAATACCCCATCACCATGACAACGCATATACTTAAACACAAAATGGCGCTCATCGCATCAGAACATAACACTCCCCCACTAAATGGTTGCTCGTCCCGAGCACTAATCTCTATACCGGGCTGGCTTCACCCCTAAGTTAGCCAGTGAGGATCAGCGTGGTAGCCGAACCAGTGAAGCCGCCTCCACGGCATCCTCCTCATACTCCATGTCGCCCTCACTGGCCCCTGCCACCGGAAGGTTCTCTTGCTCCATGACATCCCCACCAGCTCGACTGCTCACCCTCCCCAGCCCCTATCACTGGTGGATTTACCTGTAAGTCGTTACCCTCCTCAATCTTGGGTGCTGGTGCATTCGTCCACCTACCTAGCCGACTCAGGGGGAAAAATGTAACAGACTGAGGACCAATACTAGCCGCCCTGCTTTTATCCCCTGTCTCATAGGCCATCGCTCTCCAGCAAACAGGGCATGGTCGTAAATGTCTGCGATGAATAGTCCTCTTGGGGCCTTCCTTTCCCTCTGGCCTGATCTCAAACACTGGGGGTGCGGGATCCCACTGCTTCACCACCACCCACGGGCTGGGTTGCCAAAACAGGGCCACCTTACCACCAGCCCGCCGGCAGAAGTTCTGCAGCAGGACCCGCTCCCCCGGTACACGGACCCAGCTCCGATGGCCAAGTGCTGGTCGCCTTCTCGGCACTGCTGCCTCCCGTGCTCAACTAGATCACAAGCTTGCTACAGACGTTGGCAGGTGCACTTCAGGTCCTTGGATGCTTGCTGGCAGTCCCCCGTCCATATTACCTTCTGCCTGGAGGCTGCCTCTACTCCCCAAAGCCATCCATGAAGCACCATCGCCTTTTTCATGAACCCAGGGATAAAACGTCTGTAATAGCAAACACAGCCCAAAAACAACCTTATGTCTCTCGCGGTTGTAGGCGGGGGCCAATTTTGGATCACCTCCGTCTTCTCCGAGGCTGTTGTCACCCCCTCCTGACTAACCACATGGCCCAGATAGCGTACTGCCTGCTGGAACAACCGGCACGTCTCTGGTTTCAGTTTTAGTCCATGGGCCTCCAGTCACTGGAACACATTCTCAAGATGTTGGAGATACGACCTGAAATCACAGGAGTACACGATTACGTCATCCAAGTAAACAAGCAGGTAATCATGGACTTTCTAACCTAAACATCGCTGCATCAATCACTGGAAGGTAGCCGGTGCAATACACAACCCAAACAGCATCCACTGAAATTGGTAGACCCCAAGGAGGGTAGCGAAGGTGGTTTTCTCCTTGTCATCGGGGTGCACTTCCACCTGCCAGTAGCCACTAGCCAGATCCAGAGTGGAGTACCATGCAGCCTTTTTCAGCCTGGTGGGAGTTTCTTCAATGCGAGGGAGGGGGTACACGTCCTTGTGCATTACAGCATTCAGCTTCCTCTAATCGACACTAAACCTCCAGGAGCCGTCTCTCTTCTTGACTTAAACCACAGGGGCTGCCTGCAGGGTTGAACTCTCCCTCACCACTCCTCCCTCCTGCATGGACTTCAATAGCTCCCTCAATTCAGGGTATAGGCCCAGGGGAACCGGCCAATAATGCTCTCTGATCGGGGCGAACTTCCTGGTGGGGATGTGGTGGTACCATGTCGGTCTGCCCATGATCCTCCTCGTCACGGGCAAACACTCCTCGCCACCTCTCCAGGTGGAAGCTCGAATGGGTAGGCATATAGGTTGCACACTTAGAGGGGTACCTTTACACAGGCAACACTCTGGGCTTTTCCATCTTCAGGCGGGCCACTGTTCAATGTATCTAGTCTGCGCTTCAGTTTCCCCAGTCTGGTCATTAACGTTACATGTGTTTGGAGTTAATAAAACCCTTTTTCGCATCCACAGCCAGCTTCCCTGTGCCGCTCATGACAGCTACCTTGGAAATGCATGCAGAACAGACACAATGTTAGTTTCCCAAAGCATTATTTGGAATAGGGTTAGATTTTGCTTTAAACATTTAAGGTGATTAAGCATGTCATGCAAAAATTTGCTGTAAGGGCAGGGTATATGCCTATATATTAATCCTGCTTTTGTGTCCTCTGTTCTCCATCCATGTGACACATTTTTTTCTTTTCTCTCACCCTAATGAGTGGCTCACATGAAATTGAATCGGGTTAGCAGTGGTTTAGTGTTGGTTATTTGTAATTAAATAATTAATGTATGAGACCTGAAGATTGTCCTCCTTAAATAATACAATTTTGCTTTTAAATGTTAGCCAGGGTGGTATGGTGGTTTCTTGAAACCTCTGACACCAGGGTTTGCGTATGGAGTTAGCTTGTTCTCCATCCATGTGTTGTCGTACAGTTTCCTCTGGGTGCTCTGGTGTCCCCCAGTCCAAAACTTTGCTGAGGTTAATTGAAGTAGCTATATTGTGCCCTGTGATGGGTTGGTGCCCTACCATGGGTTCCCTGCCTTGCACCCATAGACTCTGCACCCCCAAGACCCTGATTAGGATAAGAGGCTACAGAAAAGGGATGTATGGATGGATGGATGGAATATTAGCAGGGGTGAAGTAAATAGTACGTAAGTATAATCAAAGCCACTGGTCGCAAAAATTGATTTTTTTTTTTGTTTTCCACTCTCGATCTTGCCTCCCTCAAAGTATTGATTTTGACTTGGACTTTTCTCTTTAAGGTCTTGGTCTTAATATAGGGTGGTCTTGCCCCCATCACTAAGGAATACCATATGAGAATTAGTCTGATTGAACCGTATAACACAGGATCTACACACGGTCATGTTACTATTCATTTGCAAAATACAGTTCTGTGCAAATGTCTTAGGCAGTCAAAGAAAATGTTTGAATGACCTTCATGTTTATGTAAAAGTATTATTATACAGTCATGGCCAAAAGTTCTGGGAATGCCACAAGTATTAGTTTTCACAAAGTCTGCTGCCTCAGATTTTATGATGGCAATCTGCATATACTCCAGAATGAGTGATCCATTTGCCATGAAAATGAACTTAACCCCAAAAAAAAAAACATTTCCATTGCATTTCATTCCTGCCGCAATAGGACCTGCTGACATAATTTCAGTGATTCTCCCATTAACACAGGTGAGAGTGTTGACAAGGACAAGGCTGGAGTTCACTCTGTCATGCTGATTGAGTTAGAATAGCAGACTGGATGCTTTAAAATGAGAGTGGTGCTTGAAATCATTGTTCTTCCTTTGTTATCCATGGTTTCCTGCATGGAAACACATGCAGTCACTGCTTTGCAGAAAAGGGGCTTCACAGGCAAGGATATTGCTGCTAATAAGATTACACCAAAATCAAAAATGATCAGATCATGAAGAACATCAAGGAGAGAGGTTCTGTTGTTGTGAAGAAGGTCTCGTGGTACTTAAGAATGTCCAGCAAGTGCCAGGACTGTCTCCTAGAGTTGATTCAGCTGCGGGATCAGGACACCACTAGTGCAGAGCTTGCTCAGGAATGCAACAAGGAAGTGAGTGGCAAAGTCTTTTGGAGGATGGCCTGGTGTCAACAAGGTTCTGTCTCTCCAAGAAAGGTGGTGTCTCTCCAAGAAAAAACATCAGGGACAGACTTATATTCTAGAAAAGCTACAGGGATTGGACTGCTGAGGACTGGGGTAAAGTCTCTGATGAATCCTGTTGTTTGGTGCATCCAGAATTAGCCGGGATAGATAGTCCAGAGAAGAAAAGGTGAGCGCTATCATCAGGCCTGTGTCATGCCAACAGTAAAGCATCCAGAGACCATTCATGTGCGGGGCTGTTTCTCAGCCAAGGGAGTGGGCTCATTCACAGTTTTGCTTAAGAACACAGCCATGAATAAAGAATGGTATCAAAACATCCTCCGAGACCAACTTCTCCCAACCATCCAAGAACAGTCTACAAACACTGAAGCAGTGAACTTTGTGAAAACCAATACTTGTGTCATCCTCAGAACTTTTGGTCAACAACTATAACTAATATGTTCTTATGCTCAGTTGTGTTGCGATGTACGAGTGTTATTATACTGTCATATACTATACGGAGTGAGAATCGCCCTTTTCCTTGGGCTGCTAGTGATGCTTAGCAGGTCAACCAATATCTTTGGTGTGGGTTGAGGTCTGTTTCTGGTTCTGAGGTTCATGCTCAGTCACTGCTTGCCCCAGGGCACCAGCAAACCCAGGGATAGGAGTCAACATGAAAGAAAAAGAAAAAGCAGAGATAACTGTCCGTGCAATTTTAGTTAAGATAACCACCACAAAAATAGACAAGCTGAAACATTGGCTGTAAATACTAAAACTGAAATGAATATTTTACATTAGGAGACATGTTATACTTATGTTTTACTTCATGTTTATGCCTTCAACAAATTAGAAGATCTGCACCCTGAAATCTGCAGTATGCACTTCATGCATATTTAAATTTTATGAATAGTGTCCAGACTATTCAATACTGAACTTAATGTAAAGGAGAAAAGACATTAAATCTGAAATAATATGTAGGTTGGTTGCAAATTTTGCTGCATTATTTTCTGTAAGTTTGATAGTATGTAATCTGTGCTCCCTAGTTTGACATAGACATTAGGATTTAGGCAGTGTTTTTTATTTCATTCTTTGGATGAAATGTTAGAACGTGTAATGAACAAGTCGAAAAAGGATTCAACTGTTCTCTGCTGAAATGGCAAAAGTCCAGGACAAAAGTGTAAGTTGGGCTAGAGGATTCTCAGGAGGGCCTGGGGTGTTTGGATGTAAAAGTTCAAAAAGACTAACATATAATAAAATAGGGACTTTGAGCCACTGTGTAACAGGAGCTGCTTTAAGCTCTCAGCGTTACAAGCTGAAAACAATGTTTTATTACCCATCCTTTAACCACAATGTAGCATAATGACATTGATTGGTGATTAGAGATAGTGTCAGTATTTGCTCTATCCATGCTGAAGCATATAAAGGCAGAGGAATACTGCACCCACCGTTCACTGTTTTGGAATATGCATTTTACCAAGGGTGGCATATAAGAGCTGCTTACAGAGACTTTTCCAAAATTTTCCTCTTTCGTGTGAGGAAAAAAAAATGTTTAATGCTGGCTAGCATTGTGGGATCTTGAATGGTGGTCTATGCAAGTATATGATGATTAGTAGAACAAATGGCATGAAGCTCACTCAGTTAACCAGTAAACTGAGTTGAATTGAGTTATGCGGCATTTTTCACGTGTCAGAAATATTGACTTTATATATGACTATGATTTGTGAAAACAACACAAAAAATAACAAACTGAAAAAAGCAACAGCAGAGCCTGGCATACACCCCCCACGGGCAGGCCTGCCCTGGCCATCTGGCATGGGGGGAGTTTTCCCGGTGGGCTGATGGATATGTAGGCCGGCAAAATCTATTGTGGTGGACCTCTGGTTGACGAAATTCATCGTGGGAGACCCCCAGCCCTCAGTCAGCAAATCTTACTGATGGGCCGTGGGAGCCGCAAAGTTCGGGACTTATTTTTGATCCCGGTCCAGCCCTGCCCGCGGGTGGCCGAGAGCATTTCTGTTTTGAAAAAGCCCTATTAGGAAATGCACATCATTGGACTGCAGCAAAACAAACCAAAATAACAGAGCAGAGCACGGCACAGGAAGGGTGGGCTTAGAACCTCAACCTCGGAGGAGTGTGGCGGACATACATGGAGAAGAATGTCTTATCAACAACATCAATGATAATGTTAATTCATCTTCAACTACTTCTTTTTTGTCTTCTTCTTAACAGTAATAATATCATTGTCATCATTATAATTAATATTTTGCCACCATAAGAAACGACTGAATGATTTGCTATTTCTGTGCAGTAGATTAAGCAAAATCCTGCTTTTAATTCTCCTAGCTGCATCCATTCTTCTTTCTGCTCATTCGTTGCCGTTGCTCTTTCATGTATCGTTATATTCATTTACATTCAGCACGCATCGAGGTGTGATCGCAGCATATTTTGTACACTCAGGAGTAATTAACAGACTGTCTTCCAAGGTTCTGGCTTTATCATCTGTCTGGTAGCAGCCTGGCACCACGCACTCCCTGATGGAGAAGGAGCTCAAACTGTCAATCAGCTAATTGGCTGTCCATTGTGTCAACCCTAGTATTCCCAGTGCAATTTTTTCTTCTCTTGGTCTAAGTTTTGAAATGACTTTGTTTCAGAGTCAAGGTTTGTGTGAAGCCACATGAATCGTTCCACAGTGTTGATTATACAAGCTGTTTGATGCAGGTCCTTGTCATGGTATTGGCTGGTAATGTAATGTGTGCAGTTGAGGAGAATCTCCCTATATTATCAAAAGTAACATGGCAGTTTTTAATAACCACTAATACATTGACTGTTGCTCTTTATTTGAGTACGAGAAAAAAATAAATAAATAAATAAATAAAATATATCTTAATTAGTGAAGCTGACAAGGTGCATTATGGGACGTTGTCCATAAAAAAGTCAAACCCTGGACCTATAATTGTTAAAAGGGAACGTGTATGCTTTAATTGCAGTGCAGTGCATTATAAAGGTGTAATAGTTAAATGGAAATGTACTTACATGGATATCTGAAGTAGCTATTAAGCCATCATGTATAGCAACAGATAATAGGTAATATGAACTTCATAAAGTACATGTCAGCATATACTGGATATCAAAATGGGCCCTATTAAAATGCAGCACAGTAGAAAATTACCACACTAGGGATGGTCACATTGTCATAGCATTCCTCTATATCGGTATTTGTCAAACCAGGCCTTGGGGACCCCCAGGCAGTCGATATTTTTGTTCCCTCCCAGCCCCCAATGCACCTACACCAGGTATTTAGTGTTCTTGATTGGCTGGGGGTCTGGACACAAGAGTGAGAAAGCATTTCATAGTCACTTTTATTTCAATTCATTCCCTGTGCTTAAGGATAATTATGACATTGCGCTGAAGAAGAGACTAACAGACGAAGATTATCCCATAAGCAAACATTTAGCACAGCATATAGTTGATTTCTAAGATGTACTTTTAGCAGGCTAGAGGTAATTATTAAGAAAACAAAGTCCCTTTCTGAAATAAAGTGAAGTGAATGTACAACTTTGTCAAAATGAAGTTAATTGGAATACTTATTCATTTGTTTTCCTGTATATTGGGTAAAATCTTTTTTGGCTCCGGCTTCAATAGGCTTCTGAACTATTTGGCAGTCTAAGCTGTCATGACAACAGATATTTCACTGTCTCAGTATTCCAAGTGGATGTGCAATGATTCATTTTGAAAGCTCTCCTTATATCAGTATGAGAGGAGGAAAAGGTACATTGCCAGTACTTCTGCAAAACACAGAAGTACACTGAACAGATTCCAGGATGCTACTGGTCTGTTATACAATCAAGCATCTCATTAAAGCTGTCTATACAGTAAGTTCTGAGGAGGGCAGTGAAATATTGAGCCCTCATCGATAATTGTGAATGCCATTATCAGCTAGCCATAAAGTAAGTTATCTGAGATGAACAACATGGTCCATGTGTGTGAGAGAGAGCTGGAACACAATTCATTTTAAAATGCTGACACTTTGTCTCACTATCCCCTCTGTAGATCAAACCTGACAGCTTTAACCGATGATTAAATGGTCTGTACTGAGGACATTCAGAGGATAAGCCTGGTCGTATTATTCACCAGTACTTTAGAAAGTCCTGCTTAGCCCTCATTGTGATTGTATCAAAAACTGGGACAAGAAGTTCAATTGACACAAAAATATATGGAATATCTTGAGCAGAGAGAGAATTACATGCATGCAGTTGCACCAATGGCAACTTCTTCTGTCATCACACTGTTGATATTAGCCAGGAAATTATCCAATGATCTATGAGTTTTCATCATGCCAAGCTGTTTAGCTCCCCGATGAGTCACAATGGCTGTCTGCCATGCTTACCATAGCCGCTGCAGTGTTTATGTTCTTCTCCTTTCCTTCATGATGCCTTTTGTGTTGGCGTGCCTTTCGGGAGCCAGTTGATCTTTCTGCAGAAAAGCAGGCTGGTTAAACAAAGGGCTTAGTTAATAAAGCAGCCTCATTATAGTTACATTAGTATGCCACAGCGTCGGTACACAATAATGTGGAACTCATTCAAGGGCAGAAGAAGCTGTAACGGCACAGTGGTGTGCTGGGACATGATCTGCCTTCCAGTGGATGGACTCAACAATCAAGGGTCTCATATCTATTTTTTCATTAATCATTTCGATCAAAAATATCTAAGTTGGAGCACAAACATGTAGTGAGAGGGAATAGGCAGTGATAACAGATACACAATGCAAAAATAGGAAAGTCTTTACAAATCCTGAATCAAAAAAATCCTGATATGGTGTAATTTGGTATAATCTCCTAAATGCCAAAATTAAGCATCCCTTGTTTATTCATGTTGCTTGTATGGTGTGTTTCATAGTGACAGAAGTTATTTGCAACTGTCTTTGGCATATATCTGTCTTATTGTAACATATGCTGCTTACCGATGGCAGATTAAAAGCACGTTATGTCTTATTGGTTGAGTGCATTATTTTCTAGCTTCTGTTGTGGCACTTTTGGAGATGCATAACTACCTTCCTCCACCCTGCCCAAAAAGATTTTTATGTAAAAAGAAGACGTTGCACATCCAGATAAATGAACAGAAAGGTGATCTCCAACAATGTTTCAAATTGGATGTGAGAGAATGTATTTTGAAATAAAGACAAAGAAGCAAACTCATGTTCTTGTCTAACAGCAGAAAAAACGCCAGAAGTGGGCCTTGACCTCTAGTACAGAGTGTCGTTCAGCATTTGATCACCTCGTTGGGTGAATTCTCAAGCCTCCCATGCAGAATTATAAGCAATATCTCTCAATTGCAGACTTGATGCAAGTATTATCCTCGTCATAAGAAATTGCTGATAAAAAATGCTGCTGGTATTCACTGAGTCAACAATTCAGACGATAACAATAGATTATATTTCCCTAAAGAGTAAAGCATCACGTGTTCAATATACTATTGTTATATTACCATGAGTGCACATTTCTAACTGGAAACACTGGTTAAATAGGCATAAATTTGCCTATTTAGACACAAGAGTGAAACAAGCACTGAGACTAATGTATGCACACATACTTTTATCAGATGATGACAAATAAATGATTTCTTTTAAATGACTAATTTCAGCACTTGTAAGAGCAGCATGTTATCGTTTTGCCAATGGTCTTTGACCCTCCCTGGAAAGAGTTTGGGTGGACTCATGGAATGTAAGGCAATGGTGAGGGGCGCAAGAAAGAAAGAAAGAAAGAAAGAGAGAGAGAGAGAGAGAGAGA
>JABFEB020000041.1:14945512-14955585 GCA_019775895.2 Stomatorhinus ivindoensis
GGAAAAAAACGTATATTTATCACGTTATGGGGACATTGTGTCCCCATAAGGATAGGTATACCTGTTCGCACACACACGCGCACACACACGCACACACACACACACACACGGTCATTTCATGGAACATCATGTGCAATAATTCTGCTTCTTTCTAAAGCAAAAACAAGAACAAAAATAATAATAATAGTATCAGTGGGTCGGCGGAGTGGTGCAGCGGTTCGCACTGTTACCTCACGAATCTAGGACGAGGATTGCAGTTTCTGCCGTGGCTCCATGTGTGGAGTTTCTCCCCATGTCGTGGTGGCACTTACTCCAGGTACTTTGGTGTAACCCCCACAGTTCAAAAACATGCTGAGGGTTAACTGGATTTACCAAAGTGCCCATAGATGTGCATATGTGAGTGAATGGTGCGTGAGTATTCCCTGCCAGGACGGGCTCCGGACCTCCCACAACTCTGAATAGGATAAGCGGTTACAGAAAATGGATGGATGGATAGTAGTAATAGTAAACAAAATCAATTTTTGGTGTTTATTAAAGGCCAGCTTCTTATCATTGGCCAACTGGTTCTGACGTATAACTAAGGAGATTAGATTTGGGTTTGGACAGTAGGGACATGTCCATAACAAATAGTGAAGGAGTACCACGAGTGTTATGAGGGTGGGGGATTGGAGTAGATTTGGTCCCTACCAGCACCGAAACCAAGCCTATGCCCTTGCAAATAAGACTGGAAGTGATACAGAATGATGTGTATAAGGAACAGCCCGGAAAACGTTCTGACCAAGACCAGACAAGACATGGACATTTCAGTTTTATTCATGAATTCTCTTTCAGGCAGACAGAAGTAAGGAAGAAACAGAACATCACAGTGACTCCTTAATAAACATAGAAAATTTCCTATTCTTTTTCTATTCGATCAACTTATAATAATAATTAGAATCCAATAAATCCATCCATCTTCTAACCAAATATTTTTCCTCAAATGTCCCCTCCATTTATTCACCCATTGCATTGCAGTTTAAATAAAGTTAACAGCATATCATCCCATAAACATAATTTAATAATCCAGTGATTTATAGGCAAACAAGCGGTGAGGGGCATCTTTAAAGTTTCACTATAAGAATATTGTGCATTCAGAAAGTGCTCTACCACCATGCACTTTATACATTGTATTATGCCTTTTGCTAAAATTGTTTGAATCAATTTCCCCCCATCAATCTACACTTAGTACTCCATAATGACAAAACAAAAACTGCATTTTTGATTATTCATTTTGCTGTTGCAAGTTTATTAATAATAAAATATTGAAAGATCATATTGGAGTTATATTGTAATACAGGGCAGACCAAGGCATGCCTGCACAGCTCAAAGACAGGACTGTGTTAAAGCACTGATTTTGGGAAGGTTACAGAATTTCTTTGCAGCGTTGAAAGTTCCCAAGAGCTCATTGACCTTCATAATTCTTAAATGAAAGAAATGTAGAACAGCTAAGACCCTTCCTAGAGCTGACTGCCTGGCCAAACTTAGTATGAGGAGAAGGGAGAGAGGGGTCACCAAGAAGACAATGGTCATTCTGGCAGATCTCCCAAGATCATGTCTGGAAATGGGAGAAACTTCCAGAAGGACAACCATCACTGCAACATACCACTGATATGGGGTCAGAAAAACCTCAATAAAACACAGATTCAAAAATGCAAAAAGCCACCTGAACGGCTGTCAGACAGTGAGAAAAAAATGATTCTCTGGTGTTATGAAACAAGAATAAACTTCTCGACCTCGATTCCAAGCATCATGTCTGAAGGAAATCAGGCACCACTCATCACTGGCGCAAACCCCCCCCCCCCAACTGTGAAACATGGTGACAGCATCATGCTCGGGAGACAAATCAGTGTCCAGGGAAAGTTGAAGAGAACAATGTAGAGAGATATTCTAATTGAAAACCGACTGCAGCATGCTATGGTTCTCAGGCTGGGCTGAAGGTTTACACACAATGACGCTGAGGAGTGGTTTAAGGATGACTGTGAATTTGTTTGAGTGACTTAGCTACAGCTTGGACACAAACCCCTTTCAAAACATTTCAGGAAAAACCTAAAAATAGATATTTACCGACAGTCCACATCCAGACTGACAGAAACTTGAGAAGATCTGCACAGAAGGGCAGAGAAATCCACAAAGCCAGGTGTTCAGAGCTCGTCATGTCATAATCAAGAAGATTCAAGGCAGCAAATGATGCAAACGTGCTTCAAATACGTAATGAGTAATATGACGTTTCAGGTTGTTTTCCAATAAATTTGCAAAATATTCTAAAATCTTGTTATAGCTTCGTCATTATGGAATATTGATGAGCGAAATTAAATGATTTTTAGCATAAGGATGCAGCATAACAAAATGTGAAAAGGGGCCAGAATACTTTCTGAATGCACTACCGTGTATGTGGAGATATTGACTTGGATATTCATTTGTCAAAGCATAAACAGAAAACATAGTAAGAATTGGATAGCTGACTGTTGTCAGTCATAACTCTTTGGGCACACGAATGACACATTTTGTTTGTTCCTGCACAGACAGGGCATTGCTTAGAATAAAAAAAAAACATGGAATATTGCACAAAACACCATCAACTAGTTTGGGTTAAGGCAATGCCAACAGACAATCACCAGTTTACATGCTGTCTTTTGATGCAGCACAACTTCATTTTCTGTGTTACTTTGCTTTTAATTTTACAAACTTGACTGAATAACAAAACTAATGGCATTAAATGAATAGAATTTCCTGTCTGTGAAGTTCCGGCCTTCCTTGTCATGTTTATTTTCTGTTAAGATGTGTTCACTGGAAAAGCTTCGACCCTCTTTGCTTTTTATAAAAAGTTTTTTTGAAGATGTAATTCATCATGTGCATGGCTCTGTTTTTGAAACATTATATAAAATCAAATTTTTATTTCATTAAATTTTTTTAATGGTTACATTCAATTCTGAAAGTGGTTTTGGACTTCAGATTCTGTATCTTGGCTATCCAGTCCTTTTTGGCATTTATAAGCAATAAATAAATTTTGATGTCTCTTAGATAAAGGATGATGTTTCACAATGACATTTGCAGTTGATGTATATATGAATATTTATCGTGGTAACTAAGTGATCCTTTACTCCCTTATAATGGTTGTGGATTGGCAGATGTCTGCATTAACGTTTACTGTTTAGGGAACAATGTCAAGAGGTGAAGTATTGTTCTTGATTTTCTTTAATGGATGTTGGTGGCCCAGCCTCTCGTTCTCTAGATCAAATTATCTTGTCATTTTCCATTACATTAATCCACTGGGCTGTCATTTAGGAAATCACTCAGGAGGGGTGATCCGTATCTGTCTCGCTGACTCCAAAATTGCATGCATTAAAAAGGTTAATGAAATATCAGAGTCACTGAATGAGAGCGAAATTCCTCATTGGTTACTGGCATTGTCATAAAGTGACATAGGTCAGATTAAATGCTAAATTTTGGACACCGCAATGCAAATCAAGCAGTTTCATTCAAAAATCTTATAATAACACTACAAGGACAACAACAACTGTCAAACTCAAACAACAGTCACTTCATGTACTAACAGGACATGGCTTCTAGTAGCATAAACCGATGTGTGCAAACACTATGCTTGACCTTTTCATTTCACCCAAAGCAAGCAAATAACCAAGCAGATATTGTATATAGAACCGATAGGGAATAAACCAGAATTCAGAACCGGTTCCAAGAACATCTGTAGAATTTATAGTCAGCAGCGGTTGGTGTCTTAACAAGACATAGTGGCTGCATATCATGACTGAGTCAGGAGGCCACATCCCAGACCACAGAGGTGACTGCTGTGTGTCTATGTGTGTCGTCATTTTATTGTGATTACAGGACAGAACAAAACAACCAAAAAGACTCTTTAAGAAGACAGGGAGTGGATATTCTTGGGTCGGAAAGTCACTTCAGCTGGGTTCACCAGTGGAGACACGGCCAGACCCATAGGTCCACACCAGCTATCCCAAGACCATGCACCTGTTTTATTTCCTTACATGTTACAGCTGTGCCTCTCCTTTATCTTTGCTCTTCTCCCTCATTTTCCTTCTTCCTCAGTCGCCATATGTTTGCCATCCTACATGGAGCAATCTTATTATTGTGAAGATACAAACAAATAATGTGGTCATGTTTCCAAGGGGTTTCCCCGCACACTGCCACCAAGGAGCAGCTTCTAAATGTAAGCATCTATGAATTTTACTCTATATACTAGATTATTATTACCATTAGCTTCTCTGCATAACCTCGCCTTAAAACCAAGGCTGGCAGCTGCAGTGCTGGATTGCAGCTCTTGGGATGCAATTTACTGAATGCCTGACTTGCATCTGAAACAGCAGTTGAGATGAGCTTATATTCAAATAATTACTTTTAGAAATGCAATCAAGAGCCCAAATAAAATAAAAACCAGCATTACCCTGCCCTGCTGGTGCTTGAGGACGGCATTTACTGACCTCCTTTCTAAAATGATTCCTATAAAATCTTAAGCAACCTCATCAAAATAACACGTCTCTAAACATATTGTTATACACCCCCCCCCCCCCCTCAACACATATAGAGGTTTTACTTCAGCCTGCATACTGAGGTGTCAAACTAATTATTTCCCCACTATAATTCAGCATTCTTGCCACAAAACTCTGGGCACACTTTTGCCTAAGCATGGCCCTACTGGACCAGATTTCTTCAGGTTTTAGGGAACACATGTTAATTACAATCTGATCTCAAACACCAGAAAAAGGTGCTTTTCTACCCATATAATTATTTCAGTGAACAAATCTCAAGCTGGGTTTCAGCAAAATTATTTGACCCCCCCCAGCAGCAGGACTGACTCTCTACGGCTTAAACAGAGAAAACATTATGCATACTACAGCTCTTCTGAAGCAGCTGTCTAATGGAGTGGCGAGATTTCCCCAACCTAACTGAGCCTGCAGACCCCGGTAACCCTCTAGTTTCCCTTTACCAAAATCTGTGATCTCTAGGTCACTGCTGTTTCAAAGTTTGAACCTCTCTGCAAACTAATTGTTCATGTTTTAAACATTACTAAGGAAAAATGCATGAATCGAGTGCTGAGATGCCTCCGTAGGCAGCGAGCAGCCAACCACGTGCCGCTCTGAGAATTTGATTTCCACCTCTGAATTTGGGCGTGTGGGGTTTACACGTTATTCTTGTCTTCATGTTGGCTTTCTCCCGCAGTTCAAAATATCGGGTGCCTCGGATTTGTCAGTAGTTTGTTTCCGGTGATGGACGGGAATGCCAGGTACAGTGAGATGTGCTTTATAGGACTGGTTTTGCTTGTCATTGCTTTGGAAAAGTTGCAGTGCAAAACGAACAATTCCATTAACTGCAATTCAACTACATATACAGCAATGACAAACATACAAGCAATCCTGTGGAATATACTTGATGAGAAGGCCAATGCATTTTTATCTCTCTCGTGTTTCTTTCTCTCTTTCTTGGAGAATGCTAGGGGCCACTGCAAGCATTTTCAGTTTCAAACAAACTTTGCCTGGATTCAGAACATAGGGCATTTTTTGTAGAACGATCGCAACCTTCTTGCACTCCCAGCAGAGATAATTATCCTGTCTTCTGTCTTTTCCTTTGTCCTGTTTATAAATGTTACATGGGCACACAGCGCCCTCCACGATTATTGGCACCCCTTCTGAAGATTTGTGAAAAAGGGTAGTAAAAATCCACCTTTTGGTGAAGTAGTTTCATATCATGCTGAAAAAATTTGAAAAATCCATCCTTTCCTTAAAATGAATTAATTGAAAGAAAAACAAATCCTTCATCAAGAAATAATTATTTTCAACAAAAATACATGTGCCACTGCATTTAATACTTTGTACTGCCTCCCTTTGCAGGGTAGCAGCACTGAGTCTCCTATAACATATTGTAAGTTGGGGAATACGGAGCAGGGCATCTGAGTCCATTCCTCTTTACAGACTCTCTCCAGATCACCCAGGGTCCTAAGCCATCTCCTGTGCACTCTTCTCTTTAGGTCAGCCCACTGGTTTTCAGTGGGGTTCAGGTCAAGGGACTGAGATGGCCATGCCAGAAGCTCGATTCTGCAGTCAGCTAACCATTTTTATGTAGATTTGGACCTGTGCTTAGAATCGCTGTTCGGCTGGAAGATCCAATGACGGCCCAGTTTTTGTTTCCTGGCGGAGGCAGCCAAGTTTTGATTTTAAATGTCCTGGTATTTCATGGAGTCCAAAGTGCCATGTATCCTAACGAGGTTTCCAGGGCTTTTAGAGGAAAAACAGCCCCACAACATCACAGAACCTCCACCATATTTTGCATTTAGGATGAGGTTTATTTCATTATAGCCATCCTTCTTTTCATGCCAAACCCACTTTATGTTTATTGCCAAAAACCTCCATCGAATTTGGTTCCGGTCAAAGTTGTAATAGTGTTTCGCAAACTCCAGGTGCTTACGTTTGTGACGAACTGAAAAAAAACCTTTTTCTGGCATACCTTCCAAATAATCTGTAAGCATAAAGGGGGCATCTGATTTTTCAGAAGCGTGAACGTTTGGAGGTAACCTCAAGATTTTACTTGGTCGTGTAATTCACCAACGGTCAACCTTGGGGATTTTTTTTGCCTCTTATGATCCCCCTCACTGTACGTGGGGAAAAATAAACGTGGGTCCTCTTCCAGGCAGGTTTGTAACAGTTCCAGTTGTTGTACACTTTTTTATTATTGCCCTAACAATAGAAATGGACATTTTAAGGCGAGTAGCTATTTTTTAATACCCATTTCCTGACTTATGAAGGTCAACACACTTCTCCCTCATTTGGTTTGCATGTTCTCTTATCTATCCCATGTTGATGGATGACTAAGGGAATTTGCGCTCTGTGTCACCTCATGTTCGTATCTCTACAAAATGTTGGGGCACCCAGGGTCTTGCTCAAGGACCCACAGACAGGCTGAGTTTGAACTGGCGATCTTGTGATTATTAGCACACAGGTTTAGCCCACTGAGCCACACGCTGCCCCCCAAAGAGCAATTTACTCCCCGTCGGGAAATCGAACCCCAGTCTCCCGCATGACAGGTGGGGATACTAACCACTATACTAACGAGGAGACACAAAGAAATGTTATCAGATTTGAATCGTATCAGCAGATGTCCAAATTTACAATATCGGTATAGGATATAATATACATAATTCCAATGGGAAGTCCTTGCTCTATCCCATGTGCTTATTTTCGTATGTAAACTACATTGTAAGTAACAGTAAGTGTTAGTTAACTATTCAGTCATTTTATATATTAGGGTGTAAAAGTTGTGATTTTAAAAAGGGTGGGGGCATACTGTATGGTTCCCAACCCATGGTTCATTTTACAAATGTGTGCCACAGTTCAACACTCAGAAGAGTTAAGGAAAAACCAGAATCCAGAAAGTACTAATCCAGACCAAGATTTTGTTTTGATTGAAACAAAATCTTTGTCTGGACCAGAATTATCCTCCTCTGGGAATAAACTTTGCCCCCCCCCCCAAACATGGGTTTCCCGGGGGCTCAGACTAGCCATCAAGTAGACTGTCAAAGTCGAATTTCAGGTAACTTTCAGACAGTGGTGAGACGTAACATTTTAAAAAGCCAAGTGAAGGTGAATAGCCACAAGTTGAAGATGCCGCACCATCTTTCAAGTGTGGTGTGTGGAATCTCCTTGGATTTAAACATGACCGGCAGCAGCAACTGAAAAAAGCTGTTGCACTTCAACTTCAGCACTGCTTGACACTTGTTTTATACACTTTGCAGTAACACATCAAGCATGGCTAGCCATTTACACCAACATCATCCACACAAATCACTCGCAGCCACCACAAGAAGAGAGTGACCGGACTCCTCTCTCTTCATGCATTTTTAAAGCAATCACTCAGCAGTAGCTCAGACACACAAAGCAATAACCAGAGCTTTGGTAGTGTTTATAGCTGAAGATTTGCAGCTCTATTTTGTGGTGGAGGATCCATTTTTTCAGCATATGAAACACTCAAATTGCATTTTCAGATGCCTACTTCAAATCACTTCATGCTGAATATAATTCCTAAACAGTATGAAAAAAAACAGAATGACAACAATCTATTAAGCATTTTTTGCAAATAAAATCTGTTAGAAACAGTAACAGTATTTCTTGTCCAGTGCACTAAATATATCCCTAATATAATTCATATTATAATTTAAATGTGTATTGATTGGTTTCAGGTTTCAAATGTTATTGTCACATGTGTGTCGAGGAACACAATGAGATTCTTATGCCACAGTTTCAGTGTAGCGGACAGGTACATGAGAGACAATAGTGAAAAGGCAGTATAATACAGGACAAACGGTAATGCAATAAATGGCAAGACAGCAAAACATACAAATGAGTGATCATTAAACAGGATGCAACGGGGAAGAATGTACAAATAGACCACAGTATAGTAAATAAGATTGATAAAGTGGAACATAGTGTACAATATAAGTGCTGTGGGTGGGCAGATGCAGCTACCTGATATCTTGGGGGAAGAAACTGTCTCAGAAATGGGAGGTGATGCACCAGAGGGCAGGACTGAGAATAGGTTATGAGCTGAGGGGATGGCATCCCTGATGATGGACTCAGCCCTCTTCTGGCAGCAGAAGAGATAGATTGTTTATAGGCAAGGAAGGTCCGTGCCAATGATATTCAAGGTTATTCAGACAGTTCTTTGCAGTAGGATGCGTTCAGTGGTACAGCAGAAAATGTTCACCAATGTGTTGGTTCTAAACCTAAAGCTATTTAGCCTCCTGAAGAAGAAAACCCAATCTAGAGTATTCTTGAGGATGCAGCTGATGTTATGGAGAGTAGGAGAAGTCAGTCATTTGGATGTGCTGGAATCTGAAGTTGCTGACTGTCTCAACAAGAGATCCATCACTGAGTTAAGGGGGGTGAAGGCCTCTGGTCCTCCTAAAGTCAACAATTTGCTTTGTCTTGTCAACATTCAGGAAAGGTTATTATTGTGGCACGATATAGTCAAGTCTTTTACCTCCCTCTGGTACACAGTCTCATCATTGTCACTGATGAGGCCAATCACAGTTGTGTCATCAGCAAAGTTGATGAGGCTGCTGCCCTGGCTTTGCCACACAGTCATAGGTGAACAGACTGTACAGCAGCAGGACCTTGCGGGACGCCAGTGTTGACAATCAATGTGGATGATCTCTGGGTGGCAGATTATTAGTTAAGAAGTCAAACATGCAGTCACAGACGGAGCTGCTCAGAATGAAGTCTGTGAGATTCACCACCGGTTTGGGTGGCACTACGGCATTAAAAGCTGAGCTGCTGTTGATGGACAGCATACCAATGTACGTGTTCTTCTTCCCCAAATGTCCCAGATCAGTGTGCAGGATGAATGAAATGGCCCCATCAATGGGTCTGCTACACCAGAATGCAGACTCTAGTTGGTCCAGGGTTGTGGGGATGTTGAGATTATTTTTTTTCCAATAACTTTATCACTATTGGAGGTTAAAGGAACAGGTATATGTAGTACTTGCATGTCAGTATGGTTGGTCTCGAACACTTACACTTACCATCCACTTTATTGGGAACGTGCACACATTAGCTAATCATGTGGCAGCAGTTCAATATATAAAGTCATGAAGACATGGGTCAAGAGATCAAACGTTGGAGAAAAAATGTAATTTAAGTGACTTTGGCTGTCATTGTTGGTGCAAGATAGGGTGCTTTGAGTATAACAGAAATTTCCAATCTTCTGGAATGTTCACTGCCTTTAGAAAAATGGGTAACATTTTACTTGAGGCAAAACATTTTGTAATAACTCAGTTATTACTGAAGTACAAATCATGAACAAATATAATTGCTGCTTAAGATAAAAGATGTGTTATGATTCATTAATGATGAATAAACTTGACATCAGCTTTTCACGGTAGTTCCTTCAGTAATTCCATCAATAGTTCACTAAGATTTACAGAATTAACAGATATACACTGAACAAAAATATAAACGCAACACTCTTGTTTTTGCTCCCATTTTTCATGAGATGGACTTAAAGATCTA
>JABFEB020000041.1:14981835-15002485 GCA_019775895.2 Stomatorhinus ivindoensis
ATGGATGGATGGATGGATGTTTTGAGTGCTGTGTTATTAACCTTTGAATGTATTTGTTGTATTGATGATATTTTGTGATTGTATACATGCTTCTTTTCATATTGGATGACATTCTCTCCTTCTCTTTCACATCAAGTACACCAATTCAGGTCCTTCATATTTAATTCAAATATCATTTGCTAGCCTAGTTGCAGGCATGTTCATTGTCAAGTGTCTCTGTGACAATGAGGAGATCTTTGATTAGACAAACTGGATTCAGTGATTAGTGTGTATATGGTTTATCAGCGTTGGTGCCGCTGGAAGTGTACCATAGGCCTGTCTTAGTACGGCTTATCATTTAGTATTCTGGTCTAAACTACATGTTACCTATATTGATTAACTTTGCTAAATTGCTCTGTGTGTAAGTGTCCCGAGATGAACTAACACGCCATCTAATGTTTGCCTCGAGGCCCTTAGCCTGCAAATACATGCAGCTCAAGCTCAAAGTGACAGCATAAGGACACTCAGTGACATGCATCTCATTGCATGCATTATCAATTTCCACATTGTGAGCTGTGCTTTAATTTGGCCACATACTGAGCTAATGAAAAATGAGAAACTCTCAACCAAGATTGCTTGGTACATTTGCATAGAAGAGCTCTCTTCAGCATTGTATAATTATAAAGTGAAGACAGCATTAATGATTTATCTAGTGATTAGACAAATAATAAGTATTAATACAATCTTTCCCGCAGGTATTTCACTCAAGCAGTATTCATTTCCCATTCTTCTAATAAAAATAATATTGTTTTTAAAATGCTGTATTTTGATAATCTTTGATATATATCATACTGTACTGTGCAACAGTCAAAGAAAATGTTTAAAGCTATTTCTCTGGATAGTGACTATATTTTTGCCCAGATAAAAACAACAATAAAATAATAACCTCTTCTGTTCTCCAAAAAACTACTTAGATCTTGTTGGCTGGCTAGAAAAACCCCACGAAGTTTCCCAGATGGCTCCTTGGGGGCAGACCAGCCATTCCATGGGTTTGTTGTATTTCACACACTGCTACATTAATTGATTAACTTGATATGGTATTGATTAGCTATTATATGATAGTGGGCAACAAATACATGCATATATCCGTAAACGCATATGAAAATGTAAAATAATATTTGATTGTTACATTAATTAACTTGTTTCTCTGGATTTAACTCATAAAAGAAGCATGTTCTTCTGAAGTTATGATGACCTCTTTTAATAAGTCCTTCCCTTCCTTTTTTCTTCTGTTTCTACTGTAATAAACTATTTGACTCACTGAACATATTTGCTACCAAAATGTTTTAATCAGTTTGAAGTTATAAATTACTTTATTAGAAAAATCACAATGCATGATAGAATTCGTAATTGTGCCTATCTAAAGTGATGTTTTGCATAAAATATTTTACTTTATATATAATTGCAATACACTGAGCACTACCACAAAATAAATCGGATAAACATAAATAAAATTTAAGACTTGTTATTTGAAACTGGAACTAATTTTCTAAATGCTTGCAAACAGTTTCAGGTGCGTTTTTATTAAACAGCAAAACATGGCTAATTAGCTTTCTGACTTCCAGCTAGGCATTATAAACTCTAAATCAGACCCGGGTTCTCGAGATCATTCTGCAGTATAGAAGGAGTGATTATTTGGGTATTATAATTAGGCTACTCCTTAAGTATTAAATATTTACACACATATTGAACTGTTCTATGGACTGCAGTCCTGGTGACATTTTTCAATTTTCCATCATGTGACATTTTTAGCAACTTCACTACAAAAGGAAATTTGTCCTGCTACTCATTTCTCAGGGTATTGGTGAAGTTATTGGATTCCCTGAATCCCAGTCCAATCACAGTAGTCATTGCTTGGTGTGTGGGCTAACTGCAGGCAGGTTTTATTGGACTGGCCTGGCTTTCTGGGTGCCAGAAATTAACCACACGTTACTCATTCCTTTGGACTGCACACTGATATCGTAAACCCTGGTCTGATTTAAAGTTCATGAGATCAACCCATATGTAATGGAGGTATCGTTTGTGCATGGATAAGCAGAAGCAGCTCTCTGGTTCACTGTATGCTGTAGCGACAGGATTGGAGAGTATTACATCAGCTTGCATTTTCAGACTTGTGTGGCTTTAACACAGCCAATATGAGTTGTTCCTTCAGTACACTAAGGGAAAACTAAATAAAAAAAAACATAAAGCAAAACATAAGTAAAAGTATTTCTGCCCAGCATCCTACTCAATTTGCAAAACTCAGTGATAGCAGCTATGGAGAACATGATATTTTTTATCATAATTAACATCAGTTGAAATTCTATGCACTCTTGAAGGCTGACACTTTTGAATTCAGAAATTGCCAATCGACCGTACAAAGCACTGATGCTAATTTCGATAAAAAAATAAGAATAAAAATATCCTCACCTGGTTCCTACTCTCTGTTCCAAGTGCATAACCCGCAGAGAGCAAAATCCGGCTTCTGGTATCAGTCAGATCTTTTCTGAATCGCTCCATTAAAACACATGAAGCACGCAGTGGGACTGACATTCAGGCCGCGCTACCGCTGTCATCACCGGGGAGCAGGTCAAACAGTGAAATTCCTACATCAAATTATCAGCCAACAGGAAGGAAAAGGCTGTACAACCCAGTAATGTTGCATTTCTTGCACTCCTGTCAGCCAAGGACAGGAATCAGAGTGGCTGTAGGGGTCTGTACACAAAGGAGGCATATTAACATGCAAGTGGTGAACACAGGCCTCGCCGGTAGGTCTTCTGCCATAAGAAAACATTGACTTTGGCTCATGGTTAATCTACCTGTGAAGAATCTCCCTAGTATCTGACAGTACATTTTCAGAATCCAGTTTTCAGTTTCAGAATAAATACAGAGTGCCATGTTTGTTCAACGGGATTCTTTATTCATTCTTTAGTAAAACGGTATACATGTCATAACAAAATACAGGCAGCGGCAGAAATAATTTTATTGTAGTACATTTTGATTATCTGCATTGTTTTCGTAGACATGACACACAAAAAGAACCCGCTACCCTCAGCATGTCTTGCACACGTTCTCTCATTCTGTCACAGGTGATTCTTTATTTTTTTCTAAAAGAATGAAAAAAGAGAGAAATGCAGCAGAGGGGAGGTTACCAAAGGGCGGAGTACGTTAAAGCTGTCAACATTCACACACCAATCAAGCCGATCTCTGGTGCAGCCGCGTAGGGGATCGCTTGATGGAGAGGGGTGGACAGCTGATTCATGTGGCAGCGAGCGAAAATAAACTGAGAAGTTCGTATCTACTGTGAGCTGAAGGCCCTTAGTGACTGTTGGTTCTGGAAACACCCTGGTGCACTGGTGCCACCTGGTGGCTGGTCTTCCACAATTGGATGTTACTGGGAGGTGGTTATCATTTCTCTAATATTAATGAGTAGGTAAGGAGAACTCTTTCTTTCATATTTTTATCCCTGATAAAGGGGTGAACCAGCCCCAAGCTTTGTTGAAATTATAATTATTGCTCTTTTATTTACTGCAACTATGAAAAAGTCTGAATCAGGATATCCGGTCTGTGCTCTGTGCAGATTTTCTTGTGAGATGCAAACTGTTAAGTACAAAAAAAGTACAAATGCCAGAAGTCTTGTATTTGGGTTGGTTACTTATGGTTAAGGTGAGAGATGGGTAGAGGTTAAGTGATTGGGATTAGGGTTTTTCCCATAGAAATGAATGGACGGTCCCCATTTAGATAGGAAGACCAACTTGTGTGTGTGTGTGTGTGTGTGTGTGTGTGTGTGCCCTGTGACAGCATCCCACATGGGATGTACCCCTACCAGATGCACCTATAACAGGGAACCTAACCCCCTTAGCTTAGTACAGCATAAGCAGTTCAAGGAAGAATGGAAATTCAGAATTAAACTGAATGTTTAGGTACAATGGAGTGACTGTGGAGTCACACTGACGCAGCGTGATCTTAATTGGGGTATATTACTGAATTTATTTGACTAGAAAATTAACCTTTTATAGGGCTATAGTATGTAAACTAAACCAACAGAAACACAATGCAAGTGTTGCCAATAGTAAAGGGAATATATAACAAGCCTCCTTCTTTAGGATATATAATAATCCTCCTTCTTTGGGATATATAACAAGCCTCTTTCAGGATATGCATATTCCAGTTTTCATTGTTTCACTGTTTTGAAGATTCTGAACTTTTCCCTGGCTATTCATATGGGGTTATTCCTATAACCCTTCTTCATGTAAGCAGTATGGTGCTTTAGATATTGATAAAGTTCAAATTTTAACGGCAACACTGTTTTGTTTTCTTCCTGGAATGCAGTTGGGTTAATTTAATTTGCATCTCTAAATTCACCATAGTTTGTATGGAGAATATGTTTTTATTCACTGTTCTGTCAATAGTTGGTAATGTGTGGATCATTGCGAAAGCGAATGTGTGCTTTGTTTTTGGGCTGCGTTCTGGTGGAAAATGTTTACAATGCATGCTTCATTGGCCACAGGATTACTCTGGAATACTTCAGAGCATAACATCACAACACAAACAAGCGGATCAAGTGAATTCTCTCGATTCCAAAGATATGTGATTCATGTCTGTGCATTATTCCCATCCAAAGTTACGAGCCTGAGATTAATGGGTACGAAAATCAACGCATTTTGCGTTTGTCAGGTTTTAAGGGTTAATGGCCTATTTATTTACATACAAATATTTGCAGGCACCTAGGACCTGTATTTTTCTGAGATTTTTCTGTTCATTGTTGTTCTTTGATTGGCTACCATAACAGTCCCTTACCAAGCACTGCTAGTTATGTGAATTTCTGCAGTCACTCAGCCTAATTTGAGTTTTTCTCCTGCATTATCTGACCCAAACAACTCTAAAAAGAAGGCATTTCTTTGGGCTGGATATTCATGGCCCATTATTGAACCTTAGGAAGAAAGAAGACGACATTCAAGGCTTTGTTTTCTTGTCACTGAAACGGACCTACAGATAAACTACGGGCTATTTCTCGCTGCGGCTCTGTCCTTGAAACCCTGGGTGGGGGACACACATACACCCGCACGGTCATTAGCATTGATGTGACAGACGTCAGAAAATCAGAAAACATCATGAATTAATGAGGCCACTCGCAGCACTCGCACAGTCCCGGATTTATTTCCGAGTTTACACATAAACGATTCCAGAAAGTACATGTGAGATTTTTATGCTAAATATGTGTGAAAAGCAACGAGGGACTGGACCTGCCATCCATCTTGAGAGGGAGAGGCTGAAGACTGTGGTTTTCCATATGAATTTACTCCATTCGTCCCTTTTCCCCACATGTCCTGTAAATTGCTGTGCTTTATGCTGTTTCACCCACACTAAGCCAGACTAGAGTGTTTGATTACACACTGAAATGCCCCTTATTACAATTTACATTAATTACAATTCACTTGAATTCCCCCCATACTCATCCCCTCAGAATTTGTGTGTCACAGTTATTCCAAATCAATTCTTCACTGGCTTTTAAATAATGTTCTTCTGTAAAAGTATTTCTATCTGTGCACATATGTTTCACTCAGTCTGACATACAAGAAAAAGATGACAGTGATCAGTGATATAATTGCAGTGGGTGAATTTCAATTGACTGTAATTTTGGGCAGTTAATATAAACATAAAAGGAATTTCAATAATCATAGGAGCAGTCTGTCCGTTATTTTGTTTGATTTTCACCTTTAAGGACCAATGTTATTTCCATCCATCAATCTTTGAAGTCTTTCTCCTAGTTGAGATGGGGGCCGGGGGCGCTATAGGCAGTATAAGGCACAAGGCAAAGCCCACTCAGTCCAAAAATGCTTAAGTGTTATTATGTGAACCTTACATTCAATACATTCAATTCATTATACACTATATGGACATAAGGATTGGGAGATCTGGCCATTACATCCACATGAACTTTTATGATATCACATTCTAAATCCATAGGCATCAATATGGAGTCGGTCCCCCACTTGCAGCTGGAAGATTTGCCAGTCTTCTGCGAAGGCTTTCCATAATATTTTGGAGTCTATCTGTTGGACTTTTTGCCCATTCACCCAGAAGAGCATTTCTGAGATCCAATGCAGTCTGGTAGGTAATGTTCTCCTGGCATCCACTAAACCTAGAATGGTCCATCACACAGAGAGAGAAGCATGATCACTCCACAGAACACGTTTCCATTGCTCCGGAGTCCAGTGTCAGTGTGCTTTACTCCACTCCATCCGACGCTTGGCGCTGCACTTGGTGATGTGATCCTTGCATGCAGCTGCTCAGCCATGGAAGCCCATTCCATGAAGTTCCTAGGATACAGTTTTTGTGCTGGGGTTAATGCCAGAAGGAGTAGGAGGAACTCTGCAGTTATTGGATTAACAGAGCGTGGCAACTTTTGCGCACTGTCTGCCTCAGCACTGGGCGACCCAGCTCTGTTATTCTACGTGGTCTCCACTTAATGGAAGTGTTTCTGTTGCTCCTAAACACTTCCACTTTGGAACAATACCATTTACGGTTGACCATGGAATATCTAGCAGAGAAGAAACTTCACAAACAGACTAATTGCAATGGTGGCATCCTGTGACAGTACCATGCTAGAATTCACTGATCTTTTCTGAACAACGCATTCTCTCACAAATGTTTGTAAACCTGTCTGCATGGCCCAATTGCTTGATTTGAATTGTGATGATGGGTCTGAACTAAACACCTGAATTCAATAAGGTGTGTCTCAATACTCTGGTTCATATCCTCCTGAGACCCCACCCATTCATTTATGTCCATTGTAGTGGATATTTTGTTTTTGCATCTTTTCACTGATGTAAGGAAACATATTTATTCCTGTTGTACTCTAAAGAGGACATGCTCTGAAATTAAAAATAAAAATAAATTTTAAAAAATCTACAATGTAAGATGTCAAAATGTCTTATTTCCCCAAAAGACAAATAACCTAAAATTGAAGGACACTTTTTTTACTTGGGTCTCAGGAGGATATAGTGTATATTACTGGGGTATTGTTTGTACATTACAATTGTGAAGCCCAGAGGTGCAAAATGGCAAACACAGTAATTCAATAATAGGGAGAGATTTTGAACACACCCTAAACTTGTTGCTTATTGGTTCTCACGGGCCAAGAGGCTGCCATTTTATTTTCCCCATTCCACTTAATTGCTCTTTTTTTTTTTTGTAAACGGAACAAACATCATTAATCTGTGACTCATTGGTCATGCTGCCAGTTGACACCAGAATTACTGGCTGAAACTCACAGAGTGTAAAGGTCATTCTACCTTCATAAGTGCCTTTTGCTATCCGAAAATCAATATTGTGGGTCTGGTTCATAAATAAATTTTTATTTGGCTGTGACATGCTGAATGAATAATTTCAACAGCTGTAGATACATTGAGATTTTTTTTCAAAATGTGATACAGGCTTTGCCTCTGTATGCCAAACCAAGATAATGCGCAGATGGATGCACAATTTCCAAATTGCAGGCAGCAGAATAAATTTTAGCGGATGCAAATTGATGTCAGACAAAACACAATTACAGATATAATTTTCAGACCACTGCCAACAACAGCAGAAGAGCTAATATTTTGGAAAATAGGATTCATTTTAAAGTATCCAATCAGCATTCGGCACATACAATAAGCAGCAGGCTGTTTCCTGGAGTGCATTGTAAGTTTATGTTTATTAAGATATGTTTATTTGACTTTTGCATAGAACTGACAACGAGTCACGTTGTCAGGAACGCATGGGCATGGACCGTGGAAGCAGGAACAAGGGTCGATGAATTGAAAGAATACGGTGGGAAACACACCACTCTACATAAGACAACGTTAGACCACATTAATGACTGGACTTAAATACACAGGACTAATTAACAAGAACAAGAAACAGCTGGTAAAACGGGAATTCCACACGAGGTAGCGAGGGGGCATGGCACACGGGAGGATCGGACAAGCAGGGCACACGCATGGAAAAATGTTGTGTAAACATTATCTGTCTGTCTTCTTTAGACATAAACTCAGAGATGGCCATGATATTGGTGCAGCAGACACAATACGAATGTTATTAAGAGCATGATATTCTTTAACACTATATAGTAAACTCATCTTACTACAAGTATCAGTCAGGCATAATGCATGTATAAAAGGTGTAAATAGTAATAAAACATACATACATATATATTGTTCTCATATTAGTGTATTTCGTTTCAAACTAATCATGTATTTCATATTCCCAAGTATTACAATGTGTACGTTGTCTACTTGTTCTTTCCATTTTTCTAGTCACATTTTTTTTATCTTGATGATTTTTAATAAGATTTCAGGTAGAATTGTTTGGTTAATTTACCGCACTGCTTAATTTTTTATTACACATGATGCATATTCATTGGGAGTATATGCTACTTTTGTAATCTCCAACCTACACTAGAAGGATTGCACTTCTAAACTCTGGGAGTTGTCAGCAGTAGACATTGGCAGTGCGTGAGCTGGAGATGCTCGGCACTAACATCGGAATAGCAGTTTAAATAGTTTCAATATTTCCTATTCCTAATTGACACTTGCTACTAACTTATTTCCACTTTATACCATTATTTTCAGTTTTCATATCATTTGTGCCTCATTTTTCAGTTGGATAGTAGATATAACATTTGTGATGTATTCCTGAAAACTTCAAAGTCAACAATGTTCCTTGGGTTACGTTTCATGAAAAAACTAAATAAAAAGCTGTTTCTGTTTAGAATCACTTTTAAACATTTTTACCTTTTTTGATTTTTAACGTCTCTCGTACACAATCTTCTTAGGTAGTGAAAGACATTTTCTCAGATCCACAGTAATACTGTTAGTGAAGTTGGGGCTTCTAGTGTTCCGCGGAGCAAGCTTGGGAGGCAGAGTTTGCTGGAAGGTTCTGCGTTAAAGAGGAACCGCTTGCTGTGGGGAAGAAGGAAGAGTGGCAGCAGGAAGACAGGATCCTGTGTCCACCTGCAGAGGGGGGGGGCAAGGAGACATCCCTGACCACTGCCCTTCCAACATGAGACGTTCTGGGATTAAAGGGAAACCGTCGATGAGAGGCGGCTTCCAGCTGATGACCCTACAGCTGGATGGTGGCGCTAGTGGAAGAGTGACAGACAGCAATTCCCAGCAGGCGTGACCCTTAACTGTGCATCCAGCGAGTAATCTTTCTTTTTTTAGATTACACCGGTCCATTTACACTCTCATCCCCTACGAGAAAACCAGCCAAATTTTACTTAAAAAAATATTAGTACTAGAGAGGGAACATCATTGAAAGCAACCAGGTATTAGGGTTAGGAATAGCAATCTAGCAATCCAATCTTCTTTGTAAGTGTCCTATTTTCAAAATATATTCCTGGTAGCAAAGACAGGAAGGGTATATTTACATTATACCTTGACAGCAATTTGTTTCTCTCAAAAAAACTTTGTTATGTATTATTAAAATGTGTCTTCATATAAACAACAAAGAAACAAAAACAAAACTAATACTTCTGAGGGAAACCGGCTGACATAGAACTGAATGACATCATAGGAGAGAGACAGCAAAGCTCTTTGGAAAGGTTAAAAGTAATACTGCAAGCCCAGTTGCTGATAGAAATATGGATAATTAATAATTCAGGTTTGTACATTTGAGCTGTTTTCTTCTTTACTGCCTTAAAGAATAAGATATAAAACAAGCAAAATTAAAAATAAATCATATTCAGGGGCACCCTCCAATTATTAAAAAATATGTATATCTCAATCCATGCTATCAGTGATACTCCATCATATAGAGATTAAAACTCTTGAACCTTCATGGAAGGAAAAACATTTGCCTAATGCAAACTGAGGCATTGCTCTGGACCAGCAAGCAATCACATGAGACAGGTGTACAGAAAGGGGACATTATTTGGGTTTAACTAACAGAGGATATGGGTGAATAAAAATAAGCTCCAGCACATGGGAAATATACTGTGAAACAATATTGGAAAGAGTCACACTGACTGACCGTGGGATATGTAGTAAGAGACAAAACAGTCTACGTTCTTCGTAATCACTGCATGGGGGGGTGAATTTATCACCTAACTTCACTCTGACCCTGAAAGCAATGCCCCCCCTTTACATTTCATATAAAAAAATAAAACATTCCTCTTCTTTAGGTTGTTCTTTATACTTCAGTAACTGGATTTACGTATTTCTGGAATATTCTTCATCAGAGCATTATTGGGTTACCAAGAGCTGTTTCCAATAAAGCAATAATTTCCCATAATTCCATAAAAAGCAGCCACAGTCTGTCATCTTTGATATTGCAAATATATCAACTATCCCGCCTCAGGCTGCTCATATTTTTCCTGTTTTGTCCTCGCTAAACTAAATAGCGATCGGATAGGGATTGGATGAAAATAACTGTCCCGCTCATTAAGTAGCTCTGTTATCTTTCATGAAGTTATTTGTAAGTGGGAGATATTGATCTGGGAAACATCAATGGTTTCTCCATTTTACAGCATGTTTGGGGAATCAGCTTTACAAATTGCTTTTTGGAGAACACCACTTGAGTCGATAAAAATTGTATTCAGCATATTAAACCTGATTCAACCACAGCCTTGAGTACTACACATAATTCATTTTAAGACCAGCGCTTCCTATTTGCCCTTCTTCATCAATGGTAGCACACTTTAAAGATGACTAATCTTTAACATAGTCTGTAGCCTTAATGCGCTGCTCTTGCTCGAAACATTCGCCCATTTTCTCCGGAAGATGAAGAGCATGAGAAGCAGCCGGGAAAGATTTTACCGGAAATAAAGCAAGGAATGCAGATGCACAGGCAACACTTCCAGGCAAAGTAACGGGGGGGGGGGGGGCGACACATTCAGAACATTGAATTTAATTATCATCAAGTATAGTTTCATTTAATTATCCTTTTTTGCCATTCATTTCAGCTGAAAATGGTCATGTGAATATGCATTCTGTAGAAGGCAACAAAGCAGCGCCTTTATGCTTTGGTAGAAAGCAAGAACGTAGGACAGAGTTTAATATGATTTAAATGTAAAGGTCTGTTTATTGGGGGGGTGATGAATGAATGAATGAAATCAAATTAGATATTAGGGAGAACACCCACACCCACCCAGGTGGAAGAATCTTTTCGTTTCCACTGGAATGATTAACATGTGAATTAATGGAGGGTTTAAACAAGTGAATAATTCCTAATTTCTAACAGTCATAAATGAGTGCTGACTTTTCAAATTCAGGGATTCATAATTCAGGCTTTAGATTCAATTTCATTTTTAAGGTCTTAAAATAGATTAATTTACACCTCCATTCAACCAGCACTACACCATTCCAGGATAGTTTCAAAAATTGTTTGTTGTTTATATATTGAAAGCAAAAATCAATGGTAGCAATTTAACAGCCAGGAATTGTGCTATGCAAAAGTACAACAAACAATATCTCAGTTTATTCTATGAAAAGTAAACATATGCATATAGCATAAGTGCAACAAAGGAAGTTGCAATGCATTTTCAGTTGAGGATGTGGAAGGAATCCCTGTGATGTGAAAATCAGGATTTCTCATCTATTTGGACTCCTGTCTAAAAGTTTACTGCTACCCTGTCTGCAGTCCATTATCACGGCTTGTCTGACTGATACCTACTAGCATCAAAGGAGAATTTCCACAATCAGCCTTCAAAAAATTGGGTGGAAGAGAGCATTTTCCAGCAGCACTTTGAAGAGTACCCTTATATCACTACCATTTTCCCTTGCTTGCGCCTTTTCATCATATATTGAGTCAGGGGAATCAAAAAGGTCCACTTAAGATCGGTGCCGAACGTTATTGCCAGAAGCAACACAACGCACCTTTGTTGTCTGGTGGTGTTTAAGATGGTCTTGCCAACAAGAACAGATTGGGCTGGCGAGGCTTTGGCCTTGTCCTGAACGCATGGAGTACAGCGGAGCAGTATTCTTACATTTGGCGTGTTTGTTTTGTGCTGCCTTGTGTGGGCTGACATAGTATTGATCTTCCTATGTGCCTATTCAGCAAAGTCACGGGTCTGTGAAGAAAGCACATCACTATTTCTTGCAAGTGTGTGAACAGTGACAGCACTCTCACTTTCATCCCAATTCTTGACACAGGTACGGATGACTCTACAAGGCACAATGGCTCAGATCTCAAAATCTATCACCGATCATTTTAATTGGACGCTCATTGATTGTACTCTAATTTATATCAGTGTCACTCAGAATCACACTTTTCCTTTGGACTTGATTACTTGGCAGATATGCTGCAAACACAATTCATAAAGAGTAACGTGTGGATCGAATTTTTTCAAGGATGTAGTAACAACTTCATAAATTGGAAATATGACTAATATGCTACTCAGATACTATAGAGTCTCCATTGTTATATTTGATAATATTGATATTAAATAAAGGATAAATGCAGTGCAAGCATATAATGAAGCAAGCAAGTTGTGAAAATAACTTCAGTGTCAATATTTATGGCACAGGCAACACATGATTATAATGTGGGTGACAACTTGTTTTAGTTTTACAAGAATCCCAGCGTGCAAAGGGTTTGGCGGGGTCTAGGAAATGCCTGACGCTTGATAAGAGACTGTCAGGTCATTTGCATAATGTCACCTCTCACCGCGGTATGCACCAGTGTGCCACTGTGGATGCTGACACCCATGTCCCCGTCCTGTGCCAATATGACAGAACAAAGAGTCCATTCACCATTTGGAAAATATACATGATATATGTGTAGATTGCTCTCTGTTATATTTTACTGATATAAATCCTAAATCACTTTTGGGTGAAATAAAAAAAAACAGATAATATACTAACATGCTCTAATTTGTATGTGTCTTCTCTTGCTTCAAAGAGAAAGCTAGGCAGATCTGCACATTGTTGAGGTGTTTTGAAAATGATTTTTTAATTCAATGTGTCAGAAAAAGCCAGGAACTCCAGAACCATCTGCAATGTTCTGGCAGAGTATAGATTATTAATGTGTAATAATGCGTAATATGATTCTTGTGTATTGCACGAAAAAATAATTGTTAATAAACTGAATTTTAAAATAATTTTCATAACATAAATGTGCAAATTTTAAGTGTCATAGGGACTGCAGTGAAAGTTCTCCATAAGAACAGAGCAGTGCAAGCTGGAATTAAAACAAAGAAAGGAAAATCAAAAATGAGCCACAGGCTTTCGGGAATAAGGTTAAATGGACAGCTGAGACCAAAATAAACATCTATCAAAGTGATTGAAGGGCTAAAAGGTAGAGAAGAGAAGGAAAAGCCAATGAGCACATCACTTCATCAGGAAGGCGTGCTGAAGACAGCGGCTTGGCCGAGGCGTACAATCCGCTTCCGTAAATGGTCAGCGATCTTTATCGATGACCTAACTGAAGATGGCAGCAGTAGGATGGGTTCGGAATAATGTGAACAGATTTTGTCTGCAATTACAGTGTCTGCTCCTATTGATCATGCATTTTGTTCCCTCAAAAGGAAATGATGCTGGCAGAACACCTAACCATCAAGCAGGAGTAAAACGTGACGAGTGCAGAATCAAGCATTCTGATTGTGTAAGTAGGAAAAGGGTGAATTTTTATGAAGATCATTTTGTTGACAGCATTCATCGTTTGTAGTAGTTGTAGTCGAAGAAGTAGCTTCTTTTTTCCTTCTTCTTTTTTTAATTGGTCCTGAAGTCTAAATACCCCTAAACCAAACTTCTCTGTCTTTCACAATAACTTGCCAACTTAGCAAAACATTCACTCTAAGTTTTTCATCACTGTAACAATTGTCTATGGAACATACATTGAGTAAATAAAGTAAATCTGACATAAAAATATGATTATTAAGTAGAAAATTACAGCTTTTTAAATACAAAACACAGAATTTATATTTGAGTGTATGATGCTATGGGCTGGATGTACTGGGACAGGGAAAAATCCAGTGACAATGATATTTATTCATTTGTGCCTTATTCCCAGTCATATGATAACAGGCCCTGTAGAGGTTGGATGAGCAAACATTTACTGCAAAACAGCAGGCACACATAGTGTGAAAAATAAATATAATGCAAACAAAAGAAAAAGTAAACTGCACACAAATAGAGTAATAGGAAACAGAAATTTTCTGAGTATTAATGAAATAAATATCAACCGAAAACAAGAAAATAATAGTAATAAGTTGGGGGGGGGGGTAATGCACTATTAAGAACGGACAGCAGCAGACAACTTGCGCACAACACATACTTATGGACGACTGTCATAAAGCTTGTTATACCAAAGGTTTGGCTCACATACAATAGTTTTCAATGAGGAATGCACACACTAATTTGTAACGCTCATGAAAAAATTGTGCAGCTTCAGCAATTCATCAGCTCGAGGTACAGTACAGTACTGTATGTATTTCGTTTTATTATTACTGTATACTTATTATTTTTATTATGTACTGTATCATTATTGACTGTCTAACCTACAAATTCCCCTTCAAGACAGACTTAGGGATCTCGCTCATAACCTGGGAACTGCTTATATTGCTTCCTGGCGTGGTAGAGGTGGGGGGGGGGGAGCCTGCATGCTGGGAGGAGGCGTGTCTGACGGCAGCAGGTGGGAAGGATCCTCAGTTAACGCACCGGGATGAAATGAGCTCCAGGATGGCACCCCATGGAGCGGATGGGCAGGATGGTTCATAACGTTGTCCCATTTTCCCAGCATGCTGTGCTGGGGATGGCCGTCCTGAGGAGTCGCCTGCACTGATGCCTGCCCCCCAAGCAAGCTGCAGTGTAGAAAATCGCGCTAAGCACCCTGCACTGCGGGGACATCAGGAAGTAGAGTCTGCTCTGTCCTTTCTTGTACAGCACCACTGTTTTTTTCTGCCCAGTTCAGTCTGCTGTTGAAGTGGACCCCCAGATATGAATATATAATTGTATGGACTTGATACTTGCTAAAATGAAATATATTTCTCCTTCCTTATATTACATAGTTCCCAAAGCAAGTCTTTTATGATTATTTGAGGCCAATTCAAATCTGTGGACAGCGCTGCAGCTTCACACCTCCAGGGTCATGAGTTTGAGTCCCGTCTCAGCTCTGTACGTTTCCATGTTCTCCGGATATCATCTGGGTTCCCTCCCACAGTCCGACGACATGCGGTTAGGTTAATTGGCTTCTCAAAATTGCCCATAGTGTGTGATTGATTGTTCAATCGATTTGCTAATTCCATCCTTGTCCATTTTGTAATTAATATGTGTGCGAAGGAGAAAACGGTAGCTCAGTGAGATAGTCATTTGTGTCAGACCACTAACGCTGGTGGTTTCAGTCATGTCTCCGTGCTGCATGTGTGTGTGGAATTTGCATGATCTCCCCATATGGGTCTCCAGCAGAAACCCCACTTTCCTCCTGCAGTTCAAAGACATGCTGTGTAAAAGATTTAGGTAGTCATAGAAAATGAAGGTTAAAAGATCTTCATGTTCATGCAAGATATTATGTCTGTAAAAGTGTGTCCGATTAGCCATTTTAAAATCTCTCTTAAAATTACCCTAATGCTCACAACAACTGTTCAATACATCCATGTGTTTCTTGACTTGACCACCAGCATAAAATATTTGGTTAACAATATATTGTGCAATTTATACATGAACTAATTATTTGTTTAAGGGAGCTTATATTGAAATTTAATGAACGCATCAAATGGCTGATTACTCTTTTAATCTCTCCTTTCTTCTTGTGTATGTGTCATATTTTGCTGGTTTATTGTCTCAGGCAGTGATTCTATAACTAAGCATACATTAAGGTGTTCTCTTGGGAAGTCCGGTATATCTTTGTCTCATTAGACAGGCACTTTTATTTGAATAATAATGGATTGCAAAAATACGTTATGGTCAGTTTCTGCATACCAGAAAGGGGTTATTCTACGAACTCAGTACCTCTTGCATCCCCAGTAAACAATCAACAATGAAATTAGCAGAAAGTCTCTATTTTAAAATGTGCTATTTCTGTATCTTCTCTCCTTTATTGAAAATGTAATTTAAGCCAAACACACACTATTTCAGACAATTCAAATCACTCCTATGAAGAAGAGGGTGATGCATTTGGTCCATATATTGCTTCCAATTGGTAAGATGCAGATACTGTTTTTTAAATTTTACATTTGCAGGTTTGTCCTCTTGTTATTAAGCTGTTTTTTTTTTGTCAAATTTGTATTTCAATTGTTGAAAAAGAACTATGCATTTATTGGTGTCCCTTAGGTTAAGTCAAGCCTGTTACCCTGGTTAAGAAAAAGAAAAAAAATTGTTTAAACTAAATAATGGTACATTTTCAGGAAGTTGCATTATCTCACTATCAAGTATGGCAGGTACATTTCTCTCAATTCAAACGTAGTGCTTTTAATGTTTTGTAACAATTTATAATGTTTGATGAAGGAAGGCCAGCATGTAACATCAGTATTGTTACCATAACCCATTCATTCATCCATCCAGCCATCTGTAACCCAGGTTAGAAATTAGTATATTTAAAAAATAATAATAATAATAATATTATATAATAATAATATTGAAGTGATTGTACTAAAATAAAATAAAAACAGACCAGGAATGCTAAATTTAAATGGGTATGTAAATTTGTTGCTGTGCTGGGGACTTTTAAACCATGTGGGTAACTATAGTAAATAAGGTGGGATGTTTTTTTTTGTGAAATGCGCACGGTGATGATGTCATCAAGTGTGGCGGATAGGCGCAGTCCGAGAGCACATGTTTTCCAGTTGCATAAATATTGATGTTAACGAAGTGGATCGTGCTCTGCCGCTTCCCGATGTGTGCGCGCATCCATGTGACGATGTGCTTGCAGCGGGATCACGAGTAATAAGTGCTATTTTATTAATAAGTGCTATTTTATAACTCCAACTTGATCGGCACGGCTATGAAGTCGGCGGAAAACTCCGCTCCGTATGTAACCCAGGTTTTTTCCTGAGCCTGAGTTGAGATATTATCCTGAGATGGCGAGCCACCCAGTTAGAGGATCTTGAAGACCATTGAAAAGATAATCCTGCGATTCATCAGCTGTTTGGAGTCATCCGTTAACACAGGTGGAGTTTATTCATTTTTTTCCCCGTGGTGTTTTTTACAAAACTACCTCATGCTGATCATTTCCCTGGTTGACATTTTGCGTTATTGAACATCTCCACTGCACAAAGACTCTTGTGCTCATTGGATTACAGTAAGAAGACATTCTTCTTTGTTTTGTCTTTTCTCACGTTTACATTTATTTCATGGACCAAAGTTTTTTTCATATTACAGTTGTTATTGAATGTTTGGATTGTTATTGTTGATTGATTGTTTCTCAGCTCAGACTAACTTTACTGTACAACTGTTTTGATTTGAGGGTCACAAGTTTGATTTGGACGAGACCAGTAACCAAGAGCAAAGCTCCAAAAAGAGTTATTGTAGGATTGGAATAGTGAAATAATGTAAATTAATAAGAAAATAAACAGGTATTGGAAGGAAATAATTAAAAAATTAGACTAAGTTAACTATTAAGGGAACAAAATAGAGCAATATAAATATCCAGATTAATTAGCTACAAGGGAGCTCAAAACTTGGTCTTAAAGGGGAAGAATTATTTCATGCCTGTGTTGTTTTGCTATTTAATTTCATGTTTTTATTTAATTCCCTATTTTCCACTTTAAAGTGAACAAGTCATTCTCTTGGTCTGTCTGTTTTGTTACTGCTGTCACCAACGCTCATATATATTTGGCCCTCCAGTAGCGACCCTGGAATCTTGACTGGTCCACTAGTGTATCCCTTCATATAGAGCCCAATAGAAAGGGACTAGTAACCACGGTGCACTGCTAGCGTCGCGGGTTACAGAAAAGTGGCGAGCCAGCCAGGAGGGCATTATATTGAATTTCCAATTTTGTTCTTCTGTTGTTTTTGTTGTGTGCCAGTTCAGTATTTGTGAAAATACAGTAGACCAAGAGAATAACGTTCCAATTTATGGTAGTGCAGCATGGAGTCAGTTGAGCTTGAAAACGTTGTAATTGAAAACTCAGTAATAATTAGCGGACTGACAAATACAGAACTTGATGAGGATCTGACCGATTTCCTAAACAAATATGGTCGTGTCCATAGACACATTCGTATAGACGATCCCAAATCGCCTTATCATAGGGGAGTCATAGTAGAGTACAGCAGTCATTCTGCATTAATAACTCTCACACCCTTGTTGCCTTACATTTTCAAGAGCCCACACAATGTTGTTTACCATGTGAGGCTTCTATCAAGTGTCTATGCTTCAGCAGTGACTGAACATGCTACTGCTCATTATTTTGCTGAATTGAAGAGGATAGCTAAGTTCAGTGGCAGAACTTTTGACGAACTCTTGAAGGAGCAGTTCCTCTCGGCTACTGCCTCCGCTGCTAAAAATCTGACAGATGCAAGTGATCTTGAATCATCCCAAGTGACCGATTTTTCCTCACCTGACGTTCCTCTTCCACCTAAGCAAGCTGAGCGTTCAGAAGGACAAAATTTTGATACAGCCCACCATGCATGTACAGGGCATTTTTCACCCACCCTTGGGGTGAATGATGTGAACCCGCCCGAAGTCCAAAGAGTGGTAGTGGAACACATTCTGAGAAGTGATGGAGTTTCACCCTCTAGTGCACCCTTCAGGCTAAGAGTCTTCTCAGGCAGAATCCCCTGTCCTAGTGGCGAAGTTGATTATGACATTTGGCGAAATAGTGTAGAGTTACTCCTTCAAGATCCTTCGCTGTCTGACTTACATCGGGCCAGAAGGATCTTGGACAGTCTATTGCCACCAGCATCAGAGATGGTGAAGCAGTTAGGTGTCAAAGCCTTACCTGCTGCTTACCTTGGTGTCTTGGATTCAGCTTTTGACATTGTGGAAGACGGTGATGATCTTTTCGCTAAGTTTTTGAATATATTGCAGAACACAGGTGAAAAGCCTTCCTTGTACTTGCAACGATTGCACACTTACCTTCTCAAAGTGATGAAGCGAGGTGGTATCCCTGCTGGTGAAGCTGATCGACAGCTTCTAAAACAGTTTTGTAGGGGATGTTGGGATGACGTGCTAATAGCAAACCTTCAACTTGAGCAAAAAATTAACAGACCGCCTCCATTCCCAGAGCTGCTCCTGCAGTTACGAAGTGGGGAGAACAAACATTATGCTAAAGAGAGCCGCATGAGGCAACATCTAGGCACGCAAAGACAAAGAACCAGTTCCCATATTCTCACTGTCAATCCGCCTGATCTAAGACAAGATGAAATGTCAGAAAGGACAGAGGTCACAGAATTAAAAAGACAAGTCACCAAGCTTCAGAGCCAGCTTGCTAAACAGAAGACCAAGCAGACAGAACAAAGCATGTTGTCGTCCAGTGATGCTGTTCTTGAGTTAAAGCAACAAATTACGGAGCTACAGAGTCAAATGACAAAACTCCGAGCCCAAAAGGATTTAGAGACAAAGAGCAAATTAAGCAAAGTGAAACAGACTAATACACCTTTTCCCAGAGAAACCCCATCAAAAGCTGAGCAAAAGCCGCCTTGCAGACCTAAGCCAGGCTATTGCTTTCGATGTGGTGAGAATGGGCATGTTGCTTCAATATGTGAGAACGATCCGAATCCATCACTGGTGACTGATAAGAGAAAGCAGTTGAAAGAGCGCCAAGCCGTATGGGACCATCAGTATGGTTCAAATGCCTCCAGTGTTTTAAACGCCATCCAGCCCTCGTAGCGAGACGTACGAGGGCTGTTACTTTTCAAGCAAGTCTCAAGAAATTAGCAAATATGAGTAATTTTAAGCCCCATCAAAAATATCATTCGTCTGGTATACCCAAAGGATTAATTGGCACAAAATGTACTGCTCAAGTGAATATTGAGGGAAATCCTTGTCCTTGTTTACTCGACACAGGGTCTCAAGTGACGACCATTTCACAGTCGTTTTATGAGCAAAATTTATCTGGACTAAGCATAACATCTTTGAATAATTTGCTGGACGTGGAAGCGGCAAATGGGCAAGCGGTACCTTACTTAGGTTATGTTGAGGTGAGGGTCATTTTCCCAAAAGACTTCCTTGGGTCTGATATTGAAGTGTCTACTCTTGCTTTAGTAGTCCCAGAAACTGGTGGCACTGCCCAGCCAAAAGTGCTAATAGGCACGAACACTTTGGATCTTGCATATGACCAGTTTCTTGAGACCAATGATTCAGTTTGTCAAGCTGTTTCATTAGGGTACAGGGCTGTGATTAAGACCATTGAACACAGACGCCAGCAGAAAGTTAACAGTAGCATAGGAACCGTTAGGCTTCCAGGTTTCACTCCTACTGTTGTTCCTGCAGGTCAGAGTGTTGTCTTTGAGGGAGTGGTGGGTATAAGAGGGCAAGTAGCAGAAAGATGGGCTGTAATGGAGCCTCCTTCATGTTCTGCTTTTACTGGAGGACTGTTAGTTGCCAGTTGTTTACTAAACCTGCCTCAGTATCCATCACGAAAAGTCCCAGTTGTGTTAAGAAATGAAACTGAACATGATATAATTGTTCCTAGCAAGAGGGTGATTGCAGACATTCATGCCTTGCAGAAAGTGATGTCTCACAAGGACATGAAATCTGATCATTCAGTGTCAAG
>JABFEB020000041.1:15014249-15025141 GCA_019775895.2 Stomatorhinus ivindoensis
TACGTAGATAGACAGGGGCCTGTATCACAAAGCTGGATTTTTGGGTTAGATTATTATTATTATTATTATTATTATTATTATTATTATTACTGTTTTTTAATAAATGAAAATAATTATTACAAATAATAATAATTATTGTTGTTGTTCTTATAAACAAGGTCAAGATATTGATACAAAGGATTGGTCCTCTGTGGGTCACATGAGCCTATATGGGAGCCAAAGTAATGGCATGAAGCTAGTTTGGGTGATCCATCATGTTACCATAGCAATTAATCAGCAGCCCTGTGCCAACAAGCGTCTCCGTTAACGACCCTGCGCCACAAAGACACAGGAAGAGCAAACTGAGCCCTCGAATAAAACTGCCTTGTAATATGCATAGAAAAAATATGCTGCTCCTTCCAGTGACAGCATGCTCATCTAAGGAATGAAAAAGAAAGTCTGGAGTCCAGGTGGAAATGTCTTTTATATGCCAGTCTACGTACTGCAATTACGTTCTTGTTGTGTCCTTCCTGTAGATAATAGTGACGATTAAATACAACAGGATGTATGGTACTATTTTATACTTTTAACAGTATTTGACAGCATCACATGTCCTAGTAGTTTTTGTTTTATAATAAGGGAGATTAAAAACTAATTTAACAAGAAAATGGTCATCTGTGTTCACCAGCAATAACATATGGACCTCAAATGAGAATAGACATTCATGTCTTAGCCAGCCAAATTGGACCTGCTGCGGTGGATTTACACCAATGACGCATTAGCGCTCCGTGCTGCTAAGGCACCATTTTCTTGGGCTGGAACACAAATGCATACAATGACAAACTCCTCTCGTGCGGTGACCCAACATTAGTCCTCGCTGAGCAAGTCTGGACAGCAAAATACTGCTGAGTGAGATCTGGGCAGTAGAACATGCAGTTTGTTAAAGTTTTCACACAAACGGAGTGACCGTGCAGGACCCAGCAGAGGTCCAAGATACAGGTTTGTCACTAGATGACTGCAAATTTATGTCATAAAAAGACCATAAACAACTAAATGTAAATGTCTTAGCATTACTCTTCTCACATCTGTGCAAGACAGATATAGGATATACCGCAGTCTAGCTTTGACACATTGGATGAGTCACCTGGTCTCTTTAAAAGGGCTTTCTCCACAAAAGTGTCACCTATGTCTCGGATACTATCTGGCTTTGATAGTGTCCAGTTTCTGCCGTTATCTTGATGACATTATCCTCTCTGCTGATACTCAGAGAAACGCGAGCGGCACTTCAAGGAGTCACCTTCAGGCTCTGAGGATTGTACATGGTGCTGCTGACAGGTACGGGATTCTTCTTGGAGCATACAGAAGGGTTTTACAAACTGCACCTTCATTTAACCTCTTACTGAGTAACACTGTAAAAATGAGAAGTACTATATGATGTATATGCAACAGAATGCATCGTTAATGACAGCCAAGATGGGGAGTATGAAAGGTGTCATCCTAAAATATCATAATGCAATCACAATTCATAAAATATCTACCTGTAAATATTAAAATTATGATTATAATTTCAAAAGGAGTAGGTCCCATAAACATTTTTGACAGTTGATGGGTTAATTATGCATAGTGCCCATCTCATTCACTAGTAAAAAAATAAAGAAAATTCTGTTCACATATAATGGAATATCAATTAACATTTCCCATTATTATAGGAAATACATGAAAAGTATACAATTTGAGGTTGCCAGTCCATGTTGCCACGGTACCCCAGAGGCTTGATGGGTAACACTGATGTTTCATGGCGTCTGGGTTGGGGGGCTGCTCTATGTGCACGGAGTTGACATGTTCTCTCTATGTCAAATGGGTTTCCTCTCCTAGTCACCCTAATTGGTGCCTCTAAATTCCCTACGGCGTCTGTGTGCTCCCTGAAATAGGCTCTGTCCCCCTATTCCCTGTCACCATGTCCAAGTGATTGGAAGGTGGATAGAAGGAAGACCTATTACATTAATTAATTAATAAACTAACTAATTAATGGATGGTAATTTAAAAAAAGAACAGCCATTAAATTATAATGAAAATGTGTAGTATTACTATATCATTCAAATATGTTGACTAGTCTTGTCAATAGGTGTCATTGATGTTGGCACACAGATCCGAATAATAAAAACTTACAAAAATATCACATAAGAATTTTCAAAATAATGTCAATGTTACTATTTGAAGGTATTTTTGAAATATTTTATAATTTTACAATTTGAATTTGTTTGAAATGTATATTTATTCAGCAGATAAAATGCAAAAAAAATGTGAAAAAATAAGCATCGACCTTGAAATTCCCTCAACACCAACACATCAACACTTTGCCATTATAAAGCTTTAGTTCACTTTCCCACATCCCCCCCCCCTTTACTTTGAATCCTCAAAGTGAAATAAAATATAAAACGTCTGTAGTCACAGGCAGATTAGAATCTAACACACAGACCGTGACTCAAATGTACTTTTCATTCCCAACATGCAGATCATGCCAGCTTTCATGAAAAACTGTTCTTTATTCTACAGTGGCAGCCAAAATATAGCATATAATTATAGCAAATATAGCAAATATAGCAAAATTTAGCAGTTTCACTTGTTTACTTGAATATATAATCTCATATGCATGTATTTAATGCACATCCTGTGTTCAACCCTGAACCATCTCCTTCAGCATCACACCTCTTACTACTTCTTTTTATTACTATTTAAATATTTGCTGTACTTCACTAACCTTCCTGGAACAACAACTTCATCTACAACCATGGAGAAAATATATGTGTGTGTGTGTGTGTGTGTGTGTGGTCTCTGAATTTTTTCCATGGCTGTAGAACTGTTCTGTGAAACACTAATCTAAATAAATAGATTTCAAATGTATAATTTGTATATATTACGATACTTTATGATACTGTATGGAAATTTTTGTGTTAAAAATGTAATATTATCCATCCAACCATCTTCTAACCACTTGTTCTGGATAGGGTCATGGGGTTGCTTGGAGCCTTTCCCAGGCAGCAATTTCAATATCCTGTTAAATAAATTATTTTTATCTTTGGAATTAGTCTCAGAAAGTAAGTGATTAAACAGCTATTTATTAATCTTTGCTGCTTCCCCCCTATATGGTGAAATATGACACAGGAAGAGGTACAAAACACTATGGGCATGGATTTAAGTGACCTCCCCCCTTAGCACAGGAATTGATCATCAGCCCAGTGCCAACATGGCTAATGAAGCAAACCTGACCCTTTTGCTCTAATTAGCTTGTTAGAATTAAACAGGGTCAGTTGGGCAGATAGAGGAAGTTGAGTCTGACACTAGAGTAAGTATGTAGTTATTTTTGTAGCAATACATTTAGGAAAATAGGACACAAAAAAAGCTAAAATTGTGCGTTGTATGTAAGTTAGAATAGTTAAAATTATTAAGCGGTGTTGTGAAATTTTACATAGATTTCTATGTTTGTCAACATGAGATGAAGGACAGTCAACAGGACGTCCCCACAAAGAAAGTAATAAAAATACTACTTTGTCCATAGCTTTTAGATAAATGCAATAAAACTTTTGCGTTTTAGGATTTCATTTTGTTAATTTTACACTTTTTACATAGTTACAGGTTACATTTTATGCTGTGTTATCTCTCAACCTGGTCATGTGACCGACCTTCACAGCTGTTTCCCCATCATTTAACAAAACACTTAGGTGTTAAGTAACACTGGTAATTATCTGAAAAGTCTAAAGATGATTTAAACTAGAAAGGAATAAATAAAGAAATAAAAGGTATGTTAATTTTACTCGCATGCATTTAAAAGTGTAAAATGGATGGTAGCCGTGCTTTTCATCACCAGAAAAAGATGTAACATGAAGGGACATGACTGGGGAATTTAATTATTCAAATTCATTTTTGTTAACATTTTGAATGTATCCCATGCATAAGTGGAATGTGTTCAGACTTGCTACAATTTACACCCGTGAATGAGACTTCTGGGACAAACAGTGGTGTCAGCAGGTTGTGACAAGATGCAAACCAGGACAAAAATACTGCAGACCAGGCATCCTCACGGGGAGCCACTTTCACCAGTGGCCAACCAGCTGCATAGAGTTGATTTAAAACCTATTAAAAGAGGGTAAATTTGTGTTCCAAAAGAGCATAATGAGGAAAAAATAAAGCAGTATGTTGCTACGATGTCCTTGCAAATACAGCACGTTAATACCAGAGATAGATTAACCTCCATGCTGGGAACAAATTGTGATTTATTAATCTCAAAAACTTCCCCTCAAATGCCGCCTTGAATAATGTAGAAGCACAGGATGAGTCTGGATTGTTTCTCTTTATGGTAATATGTTTGTGGGCTGCCCGTTGTCTGGTGCTCGCTGTGCCGCACACTGCCTGCTCCGGAGTTGCCAATGCGGCACTTTTCCTCCTCTGGGGAGGATAATTCATTGTTGCTAATGAGAGGGAAATGGGTGTGGGAGGTTTTAATTAAAGTCAATAAATAGTTTGGGCTTTTGCCTTTTTATCACAGCAAGAATAAATAGTAAAGTTCGGAGTGGTACACACTTTAGTCAATTTCAAACAATCCTCTTTCTGTGTTAATAATCCTTTGTTTGGGTTGTATGGTTACTCCGAAAATAGTAGAGAACAATATGTATTGTGTTTCATGTAACATTTATGTTCCAAAAAGATCATGTCAAGTACGCCAAACTCTGCTCTTTTTCAGAAAAGACTATTTGATAATCCTACTACTATCAACATGCCTGCCAACGATCTGCAGAGACTATAGATAAGAAATTCATTAGCTCTATGCCAGTATTATTTAGATTACTTAGAACATAAGAAGAATGTGTCAAGTTGGTTCTTGCCTTATTATATAACACATTAAGTAGAGAGGCTTGCTAAAATTCTTTTTATGTGTTCACTGTTTATACTGGCAAGAAAGTCATTGCATATTAGCATATTACCTTCAGCTTGAAAATGGCGTCTTTCTTTGCGTAGGCTGCAAAGCTAGCCTGGCTGCACACTTATTATCATTCCTCCCCAGTGTGCTATATTTCTGTTTATTTGTGGTTAGATTTTAGCTAGAAAGGTGTTTCATAGGTGTGATGTTCCTGTCAAGATAATCTCTTTACCACTGTGAAGAAAAACTCATTTAAACTTCAGTTTAACGTTGAATTTCTCTGTCCAATTTTAGAGGAAGTTGTCTGGAACATCAAAGTCGCCAAGATCAAAACTTTTGCAATGCATTTTATAGTAAACACTTGCCAGAGTTTCTTGTGCAATGTACTGTATTTGTAGCCTACTGTAACTTTAGCTATATTTGTCTAGTTTCCATAGTAACAGTTTAGTCTTTTGAATTAGTCAAAATGGAATTAGCACTGAAATAGTTAGAACTGTTGGTTGACTTTCTTCTGCTACACACCTAAAAAGCATTCCAGGCCTTATTACACCACTCAGTGACTCTTACTTCTATATATACCTTTATGCATACATTTTGCGCATATATATATATATAGGGAAGGCGTGTGTGTGTGTATTATTATCTCGACGACAACATGTATAATTGTATTATCATATAATGTTTGTTATTAATTAAGGTGCTTATGAATGACATTGTAACGGCATTGTGAAGGTGCTGTTGTGCTGATAATGTAAAGCATTACTGTTGCTTTACATGACCATTATTAACTTTGTTAGATCAGATTAAAGACATGCAGGTTATAAGCTTATACTTTCAGTGTGTGAGTAACCTTCCTTTTAACATGTTATGCATTTTTATCATTCTTATGTTCAAATCAACTACCATATTAGTGGTCAGATATATTAGCAGTTATTCTTCTTATGTAGATTTCCTTATACCCTTCAGCACCATGAATCATTTTTTGGAGGTATCTTCATACGAGGCATTTCCACTTTGTCTTGATCTGAAGTCTCTGTGACTAACTATGCTCCTCTATGACGCTCCTCCTATCCTGATTTGAGTACTTTTAAGGGTTACAAAGAGTCTTTATCTTTTATCTCATAGATGCTAATGCTTTTAAGCTTGTTTTGGCTGATTTTTTTTTTATCTGCCGTCTTAAATCCATCAGAAGTACAAAGCCACTGCATATCATACAACTACAATCCAACAGCTTTTTGAAGATCGGAACCATTAATTTATTTGTCTTAATTCCCAACTCTATAAATAAATTACCCTAAATTTTTCTCTGTCCTGTATTGGCCAGGATATGCAAGAATACATTTATTTTCTTTAATATTTTAACCATTTATTTCACAATAGATTGTTAATTATTTAGATGCATATGAAACATAATTCTGTTAAATACATATTAATAGAACAGTACATGAAAGAAAGAAATTTGATTATAAAACAGCATGCCTGCCAGTAAACCGGTGCCTTTTAAGCGCAGGTTGACTGATGGTCAAGATTATTTAATTTGTTCATTATTTTGTTAGCTGGTTCTAACCTGAAATTCCACTGCAGCATACAGTAATATCATTGGCTGTGCATTAGAGGGCAGGGAGGGAGCTGTGGGTCTATAGAGGTACTGTATATTGCATGACCGCTCTCTTAAAGTCTTTTCTGGCTTCTGGTTGCAGCTTTTTGCGTGTGAAATGAGGTGCTCTTCTACGGCCTGGGCGCCATCTTCAGCACAGCAGGGCATTATTTCACAAATCTTTTGATCATATTTTATATATGATTTGGGGCCGAGGGGGGGGGGGCTCCTTTCCAGATTTTTCTTGCCCTAGGCACCTACAGCTGAGATAAAGAAACGCCTCCCGAGCACCTACCACTGGGTGACATGATGTTTCCTCATGCCCAGTTGTGCCTGTGGACCTTTAGGTGCTGCCGGGGCGAGGTCCGGAAGCATTTTTGTAGTCCTTACTTCAGGAATAACTAGCCAGAGTCCACGTTACAAATTAGTTCATAAATGGCTGAAATAGCAAATCAGTATTTCATAAATGGCTGAAATAGCTACTTTGAGGGACATCAATCTTATTTGCTTATTATAAGTAGCTATAAGTTGAATATTTGTTGGCTTCCTATGTACTGGACAACAAAACTATGTATATGTGGTATTTTAATTAGAAAATTTAAGAATATGAACAACATAACTCTGTTGCACGTAGTAGATAGCAGGTGTTCTCATCTGCGGCCTGGATGTGGACCAAACCACAACTTATCAACCCAGCTGATAATGGGCATTATCAGTCAATATGGTTAATGTAAAAAGGCTTAATGTGGTTTGAAGTGCAAAAATACACCGTAGAACCAGCAAACTTTGCATACACATAATTTTGCATAATCCCCACCCCCACCAAAGACAGCAAGTCAAAACAATCAGTGAGCATGTCTACATCGAAAGTTATTATTAATTCATTGAAGTTCAGGAATTGCTGTTTTTTATTGCATATTGTTCTGGACCTCTGAACAAAAATCTGATGCGAACCTTTGACTGAAGTTTGAGATCCCCTGGTATATAGATTACATGGATGGCGGTCCCTGATCCTCTGGCCCTTTTTCCTGAATGCACAATAACAACAACAATCACGCAAAATCTCTCTAGCGGAACCCCATCCTCACTGTGAAAAGGGGACCTGCGCCTTGAAAAAATCTGTGCATGTCACTGTAGTATATCATATACAGTATAATGTATATAATACACCTGTGAACCAGACAGAGATTGAGGAAGACCCTTGATCTTCCACTGATTTTATACAATAAAAATATTCTTCAGTCAAAAATGTTTGTCATTTGCTCTGTTGACACATTTTTACCCATTTACACAGCTGGGAACAATCACATAACCACATATATCCCATTACATTTGATATTAAAACTGCTCCAAAGCCTCCCACTAAATATATATGTTGCATCTTTCTATTGTATTTAACTTAGAGCACTAAAATGTTTTCTCTCTAGAGTCATGGGAGGAAATGAGAAATCCCTGAGGAAATTGAGGAGATATACATGAACTGAAGGAGAAGACCTCTACTCAGAGAGATGGGTCTAAATCTGATTACACAAATATTATCTTACCTTAAATAATTCAGATTCGGTACACCAACCCTGAGTGGAAGATTAAGATCGGTATTGCCTTCATTACGAAGAGTAATTGTGTATTGAATACAGTTAAGACATTATAAGACATTCCAAGAGTTTCTGTGCTTTTGGACCACAGAAGTATTGGATATGGTTCCACACAGAACAGCACTGCAGGGCTTATTTGGCTGCCACTGTTGTTTGGTCAGTAGAGAGAGCAGATGTCCTCCTCCCACCCTCAGGGACTTCCCTCATGCAGCACTGGGTTCCACAAGCACATATTTCACGAACAGAGCGCGGACCGCCTGCTGCCTGGGCTGGACGACCGCTGAGCACTGTACAGACATCATGGAAAGGGTAGCAGGCTCCAAATCACGCCCCTCCCCAAAATAGGACCCCACAAGGCACACAGAATCAGCTTCGATGAGGACCCCCTTATCACTTCTGCTGAGACACTGAGCTTTATCAAGATTATGTAATACATATACTGAGAAATCACATCAATATAGCATCCAAGCTGATTCCACCCAATCCTTGGCATGTCTTGCTTATCTTTCCTACCTCTATGCCTTTAATAGAATCCAGCATTTACGATGAGCGGTTCTATTGTCCCCTTTTATTTACATCTTCTAATACCATAATACTCCATAGTATAGCCCTTTTTTGCTAGTCATTTGGTCACAACCAAAGTCTATAAGGCACCTTTCTACCCACTTTTCTTTTTCATCCATCATCCATAATCGCTAACCCAGTACAGGGTCACGCGGAGCCTGGAGTCTATCCCAGGCAGCACAGGGCACTAGGCAGGAGACACCGTGGACATAATGATCACAGCCCCCCCTCGGGTACACACACACTACTGAGATCCAATTCACATAACTACTTATCTTTGGACAACAGGAGGGAACATGATTACCTGGAGGCATCCTGGGTAAACACAGAGGGAATACAACTGATGCCCATTTATTTAACAGTGTTAATTTAGCTAATAATGCCTAATCATTAGCGCCGCATTTCAGGAGATTCTGTCATGTTTTTGGCACGTAAGACATCCCTAACCCCAACAGAACTTGTCTTTATGAGGAGATTCTCCCGTACGTTCAGAGCCTGGCATCCCATTACATCCGCATTTCTGCAGATCTCTTTACGACTGCGAGGAGAAATTACATTCTGTATGAAATGCTGTTTGGAAAAAGACGCGGCCGAAGGTCTTGCATCGGCAGACATAAAGGAATTCAATTTGGCTGCGGCTCACCATGTTGGAATAAAACTGGTACGTGTGTCACAGAGTGATGAGAATTTTAATGCATAATTTCACAATATGAAGGAATATTTCATTTATATATAGATAGATGCAGTTGTTCTAAGGCAATAAAAACAAAGAGTTAGATCCCTGGCATATTTTCTTTTTTATTAGTTCTTAATATATTTTTTCTCCATTTTTATTCCCCAATATTATTACAGACTTCATAAATATTTAGAATTGATGAATTCAGATTAATAGACTTTGGCTAATTTTTACATACATTAAGGCGCACTGCACTTTTTCATATTACGGCTTGTTGTTACTGCCTGCAGGCCTAGACTGGGGGTACAGGCCGGGCTGAGAAGATTGGGCATCAATACAGAATAAATCAAATATGGCCTAAGTGAATTCCTCTAATTATCTTGTTCAATGAACTTCAATGAACCCTAAAAAAGAATTGTCCAAAAACAAAATAACAAGCAAAACAAATAAAACAAAGACAGTTTAATTGTTTGTCAAACTATCCCATAACTCGTACCAGAGGCATCATGTTAAACACATTCATAAATGACAAGTGCATGATTATGATAATATGAACCTCTATACTTATTTCAAGCAGGTGACTCTTATTTGCTCTTTATCAAACACAATAATATACTTTATTATTTATAGAAAATGGTAGGTCTACTGTTACTAAAATTTAAGTAGTTACTGGCCCCACTGTGAATCATATAACTATGATAATGTGTCTGTCTATGCATGGATTAGTCAATCAGCCAGTCAATCAATCAATTAATCAATATCTTTATTGTCACTGCACAGGCACAAAGACAATGAGTTAGCAACGTTAGTACTTGATGCTAGAGAAGACAATAAATAAAAATGGAACTAAAACTAGATCAAGAATAACATAATAAATATAAGCACAAAAACAAATACAGTATTGAATAAATGACAATTAAATAAAAATATAATGGAAGTGTAAGCCGTATGGACAATATAAACAGCATGTGATAGCAAAGACAGTATGAAGTGTCCAGCAACAGTAAGGGAGCTTTGCTTGGGACGCATGTTACCTGAGCTGGGCACTCCAGTGTACCTGTGCCATTTGCATGTTCTCCTTGTGATGCAGGACTTTCATGACAGGGTCCCAAGACCTACAGTCAGAATAAGTGGCCCATTGTGTGTGTCCTGTGAAGGACAAGCATCTGATGCTCTTGTCTTGTACTCTGTGCTGCCTTGGAGAAGCTCTAAGTAGTCCTGACTGGGATTAGTGATGGGAAGATGGACATTATTCAGTTCAAGTTCTCAAATGAATGAACTTGCAACCCTGAATTTATAATACCATCCTTATTATCCGGAAAAGTGTATTATATGCAAAGTTTCTTGATTTAAAAAGTTAGCAATGCGTTTCTGGAAGCTATAAGTGGCAAGTTAGGCCGCATGTGTGCCTGGAGCTATTCAAAGCTCTCTGATTCAACTTTTCAATAGATTAACTTCTGAAACATTTTACAATATTACTACATATTTTGAATAATTTTTCAAAACTGAAATAAAATATCAACATATTAAACCAATACTGATAATCAGCTCTGCAAAATGAGT
>JABFEB020000041.1:15026989-15037296 GCA_019775895.2 Stomatorhinus ivindoensis
GTGAGTCCGTGAGCCATGTCTGTGAGTCCGTGAGCCATGTCTGTGAGTCCGTGAGCCATGTCTGTGAGTCCGTGAGCCATGTCTGTGAGTCCGTGAGCAAGGCCCTTAACCCAATTCACAGAGGCGGCATCACCTGGAGTGACGGTGTCTAACCGCTTTCAGGTGCTTCCAGCTTTAGAACCGGAAGAGACGGGAGAGGCAGGTGGGCCCTTGGGCACCAAGGAGCCCCCTCCCCCCAGGAAGAGGGAGGTTGTGGTAGTGGGGGATTCAATTATCAGAGGTGTAGAAAATTATGTGTGCACCCATGATAGAGGGTCCCGTACGGTGTCTTGCCTGCCTAGTGCCCAGGTAAGGGAGCTTATAGCAGAACAAAAACAATGTTGGTTGCAAAAGCACTGAAAATGAGAAAACGATGCAAAATAACCCTCATGCACAGTAGTCAACTATGCACAATATTAAATAGAACTATGGTACATAATTACATCAGGCATTTGTATTCTCATTACTGTAGACAAATACATTTATGAAAGAATGGGTCCTTGTACTTATTGGAAACATCTCTTACTCTATCACTGTTACTTTGAAACAGAACACAACAAAGCTGCGTCTTACACACTCTGCTATGATAGTAAACATGGTAAAGCGTACTTCAGCTTTCACTTTGAATTCCTTGGAAAATCTTGTTCTCTTCTATTATTAGGCTTGATATCTCTCAGACCTATAGAGTTTCTAGCATGGTCAGTATCAAAAATAGCATAGTGTAAATATATGAGGTCTTCCAACCCTACTTTGCAGCCTTTCTATTCTATGAAAATAGGTGTTTTCAAATTTTCAAAATTCATTGCTTTTTCACCAATTTGAAATAATAAAAGGATACAGCAAACTAGGCTGTACACCAGCCAACAGACATCAGTGATACAGAACAGTGATCTGAATATCATAACTATTGATGCAGCTTAGATTTGGTTAGGATGATCTCTTCTGTAACTTTATGTTTTGCTTCTATTCCACTTCAGTCTTAATGAGAGAAAGTTACACTTACATAGATCTTTTTAAGACACCCAAAGCACTGTACAGAACCAATGGGGAGCCACATCACTCAACCTGCGTGGCCCCCACCTTGATGATGCAATGGCAGTCATTCTGTGCCAGTATGCTCACCATACTACAGTAGCTAAGGTGATGAAGGGGCAGGAGAGAATTCATCAGTTAGATATATTTCATGATTTGGGGGGCATATTATTTTGAAATGGACACAGTGGGGAATTTTAGCCAGGATATCATGGTACCACCTCTACTCTTTCAGAAGCTGCCCAGAAGTGCGCCTAGAAATTCTGTGCATAAAAACTATAAACCGAATCGGTGACAAAGGGCAGCCCTGATGGAGTCCAACCCTCACTGGAAACAAGTCCAATTTATTGCCGACAATGCAGACCAGGCTCTGGCACCCGTCATACAGGGGCTGAACAGCCCTTATAAGGAAGCCCAGCACCCTATTCTCCCGAAGCACCACCCAAAGGACTCCCCAAGGGACATGGTTGAACGCCTTCTCCAAGTCCACAAAACACGTGCTGAGAGTATAGAGCTGGTCCACTGTTCCATGGCCAGGGCAAAAACCACACTGCTCCTCCTGAACCCGAGGTTGGACAATCCAGTGGACCCTCCTCTCCAGCACCCCCAAATAGACCTTACCAGGGAGGCTGAGGAGTGTGATCCCCCTATAGTTGGAGCACACCCTCTGGTCCCCCTTCTTAAAGTGATGCTGCACCGCTTTCCTTCCCTGAGCTGCTGGGTGGTGGACCAGAATCTCCTCCAATGCAGCTGGAAGTCGTTTTCCATGGCCTCACCAAACTCCGCCCAAACCTGAGTTTTTGCCACAGCAGCCACCGAATTCACATCCCGCTTGGCCTGCTGGTACCAGTCAGCTGCCTCTGGAGTCCCACAGGCTAAAAAGGCTCCTTCTTCAGCTTGACGGGATCCCTCACCACTGGTGTCCACCAGCAGGTTCCCGCCGTGACAAGCACCGACCACCTTACAGCCACAGCTCCGATCAGCCTCCTCCATAATGGAGATGCGGAGGTAAGAGTTGAAAGTCCTCCTGACAGGGGATTCTGCCAGACGTTCCCAGCAGAGCCTCACTATACGCTTGGGCCTGCCAGGCCTGGCCGGCTTCCTCCACCACCAGCGGAGCCAACCCACCACCAGGTAGTGATCAGTTGGCAGCTCCGCCCCTCTCTTCACCTGAGTGTCCAAGACATGCGGCCGCAAGTCCAACGATACGACTACAAAGTCGATTATCAAACTATTGAACTGCGGCCTAGGGTGTCCTGGTGCCAAGTACACTTATGGACAGCCTTATGCCTGATCATGGTGTTTATTATGGAGAATACGTGATAACCACAGAAGTCCAACAACAAAGCACCACTTGGGTTCAGATCGGGGGGGTTCCTCCCAATCACGCCCCTCCAGGTCTCACTGTCATTGCCCATATGAGCACTGAAGAACAAGAGAACAAGGAAGTCCCCAGGAGGAACCCTCTCCAACACCCCTTCCAAGGACTCCAAAAAGGGTGGGTATTCTGAACTGCCACTTGGCGCATAAGCGCAAACAACAGTCAGGACCCGTCCCCCCACCCGAAGGCGAAGGGAGGCTACCCTCTCCACTGCAGTAATCCCCAATGTACAGGCGTCCAGCCAGGGGGCAATAAGTATGCCCAACCCAGCTCGGCACCTCCAGAGTGGAAGAGGGTTCAACCCCCCTGAAGGAGATTGGTTCCATCAGAGCATCCTGCTCTTTTGTCAGCCGCTATGATCTGCCACTACTCTGTTGTCATCTCTCAGTTCTCATACACTAGAAATAGAATAAAGTCATTTCAGATTTCAGTCACCAGTGTTACACACCAGGAAAATAACTACCTGTGACATGTGATGTATGCAGAAATGCCTCACCCAGCTCCACACATGATCCATAAGTTACAAGCATAAATTAGCGCCTGACAGGGCCCAGCATCATAGTGAAACTTTACATACTATGGTAGCCATGGGTGTAAATTATGGGGGGTGGGGGGTTGAAATCCCCCTCAATAATCAAAACCGGCCAATACAGCCCCCTGGTCCCCACTAAATGAATGGAAACCTCAACTCCCCAATGTTCAGCCCGAAGCAACACCATTGGCAGCAACAGAATCAATTTCTTCTTGGTATATACGCTGATTGTAGAGTCTACTGTGGAATAATTGATATTTAATTGTACTCTTTCACTAGCTTCCTTCACTGACATTCATGCACTAAGACCATAACATATTTCATCAAACACAAATAGTTCTTATTGACCTTCTTCTTTTACCTCTCCATCTGTCATGCTCCATTGCTCCAATGCACAGGAATGCACTTATCCCTACTTATTCAGTCACTGTCACTGGCGTGTGTTCATTGAGCTTCTTACTTGAGTGGCACTACTCTCTGAACAGGCACATGAGGCATTTTAAGCTTTAAGAAGGAGAGCAGAGCAAAACAGCTTGTACAAACGTGCAGCTAACCTTAACCTGTGCAAACAGCCGAAAAGTGTTTATAGTTTAGAGCCTTGAGGACTGACTCAAAAGATTTCTTTGCCACTTTTTGTGTGTAAGCAATTAAGAAAAACTGTAAAAAACGACCTCATGTATTTCTCTCTGTTGTATCGATAACGTGACGTGCCAACGCTCCTTTTACTGGCAGTATGAAGAACAAAGTGCTTTCTGCTTTCCTCTTTAAATTTTCTGATTCTGGAGACTGCTGTGTATCAGCTAGTTGTCATCATTTTCGTTTGATATGACCATTCTCCCTTTTCCTTGACCATCTCCTCTTGAACTTACATTTCTCTTCCTTTCGGCCTGTTGGTAAGCTCATATTTTAACATCAAAATTACACTTATGGGTCGTGATGGCAGCTGTAGCAATACCCACATTATTTTCATCTATTCTGCTAACTTATTAGCTACTATAGGTTATTAGAAACAAGTGTGGACAATTTAGACTGATTGCCTTTAAATGATGGTGATTGTGATATTGGTGTTGAATTCTAATGGTCTATGTTTTGCCTCTCGAATCACTGTGCATACTAAATACAAATATGAGGATAATCATGTATTTAAAATGACACTGTGTTCAGTTTTGGGGAAAAAAGTAAACCAGTGGATGAGTGCCGCAATTCGTGCCTGACTATGTAAAAATTATTTGGGGTTTTTTTCCAAAAGAGTGATTGATTTGATAACTGAAGTTAGGCATTTTAATGTTTTGTTTGCCGCATCTGATTTAGTGTGTTTGCAATGCAAAAAAACTGTAACCATACATGGTAAATACTGCATGTTATAGTTGGCTAAAGTAAAACTTAATATGTTTTTATTGAAGCCCCAAACCAGTATGGATATAAACTTGATAGGATGATAATTAATAGAAATCCTACTTTTAGATAAAAATCTTTCGGGGGCTGGGTCGGTTTATTTTATTATATTGCAGTAAATACAATGTGACACAGTGGTTTTGTAGTAAACGTTATGCATTCTTAGCCACACCCACAATGTGATGAAAACCTGTTATTTTGGCCTTGTGGGGACATTTTTGTCAAAAACCTGTGAATGCAATCAAAAAACTGAAAATTCAATAAGTCCTGGGTAGGGGTTAAGGTTGTCATTGTCACTGTGTATGCGTGTGTGCCATATGATGGACGGGACGGATGTCCCTGTCTCATATCCTGTGTTACTGAGGCTAGGTTGCAGCTAGATTCTGGATATTCATGTAGCAAAGATACATCGTGCACAATAAGAGTAAATAAAGCTTGAATAGAGATTTGAAGTATGCCCAAAAGACAAGGATTCTGCAGGTAATATTTACATTTTTTAAGCATATTTGGCAGGTTATTTATTTTTATGTAAAAGTTGTCCAGATTTGCATTCTTGCATTGGTATTAAAATGTTAAGCTATTTCAGTGTTTTTCTTCAGAGAACTTGTCAGCACTTCTGGAAAGTAACTGTTGAAGAAAGAACCAAAGGAACGGGGAAATGGCAGTATTTCCTCCTCAGGGAATCCCCAATGTCCCGGCTGGTAACCAGTGGGTAATAAAAAAGTTTCACAGAAGATATGAAGAGTGAATCCTGCACACCTTAAATATTTTGACAATATTAAAGTTCATGCAACGAACTGTGTAGATTAAAATTCACTGAAATATACAATTCTTTCTCATTGTTAAATCAGAAATACTTTAGCCTAAGTGACACACAAGAAACATAAATGTATTTCACAAATGTGTGTAGATAAGAGGGATAAGACTGGCGAAAATTCAATAAGCCCAGTTTAACAGCTGTTCTCTCAATCACTTCTCACATTAACAATGCTGAACATCCGTCTCAAAGCCTGCTCTGACCTATCGTAGCTTCTTCCTTCATTCACCTTTCTTTCCATCATCATTGACCTTTCATGAATTCTTTAGGGATACAGAGGCCACATCACCTGGCCTGTGGACTGGCTCATCCTGTTATATATCACTGGAAGGGTGAATACAAAATAGCTATGGATGCAGGGCTGACACGGTTTCTAAATCTCCACTTTAGGCCCATTCCCTGGGACCTCCGGGACTCCGGAATAGAGCAGGGCTGCCGACTCTCACACATCTGGCTTGTCACTCATGCTATCTGACTGTCACACATGCAGATGTGGCGTATCTATATTATCCCACTGTAAATCTAAAATTAGCTACATCAACAGCGACAGGGCAGTTGGCCATCCCTACAGACTACTTACGAGGTAATAAAACTGTTACCTACCTGTAAGCGCGTGTGCATTTCTGTGTTGACTTGTGGCGAATTGAAAATCTCACGTCAGCCAGCTGAGCGAGGATGGCAGCCCTGCAACAGGCAGCTCCAAAGGTGGTTGGTATTGCACACTCTGCCCTGTATGTTTTGGGTAGATGCTGAGTGCCTATCTCACCACAGGTTCTGTTTAGTCCTCTACAGGACCTCTGTTGCCTCTAACAGAGCTGACTCAAGTTGTCCTGATATTGCTAATAAAGCATTGTACTCCAAAGAAGCCTGGACCCAAGTCTGCCAGGAGAGTAATTATTGTTTCATATACCTGAAGGTGTTCCTCTTTCTCCAGTCTCCTGTTATTTTTAGGAATGCCTTTTCAGCCCCCGCTTTTCATTCCCCCGTTTCTTTCCACCACTGACCTGCCACTAAGGTTCTGCTGTTGATGTTCTCTGCACTGTAGTTCCATCATTATGGCCATCTGCTCTACATTTCAAAATCAATGTTGGACATTGTCAGCAGCCAGATGCTGCTCTGTTACACTTTCTAAAGTGCTTGTCCAATATGTTAAAGATGGATAAATGGTAATATAATAGAGTGAAAAAAATAAATGAAAATGTTCTGTAGACAGAGACCAGCATTGCTGCACCCAGTATAGTTTCGTTAGATGTAATGCACATACACACAATGTGTACTTCCTCCTGCTTACCTGTAAGCACAGGAAACTGAGGTTGCAGGTAGGTCAGATGTGTGGGAATATCAAACATCAATCAAATAGTCTCAAGAGGACTCTCTTCATTAATCACTGCTTTATATCATCTACAATTTATCTGGATAGTCCGCCTACAGAGGGTCAACAGAAAATTTGTAACATTTCAACCACTTAGTTGACAATTCAGCTGTTATTCCTAGAATAAGTTCAGTAAATAACTTATTTTAAGGTGGACTCTTCAGATAAAGTTTTTCTGATCTACCTGTTATACTAATACTTGTGTGAAGCTGGTTGCAAAGCTGCTAAAACTCCCCAAAAATGCGGAGCACAGTCAGTAGCACCACCCAAAGACTCCCAGACAGGTGAAATGTAGGTAAGTGGACCGGGAAACAGACATGTCGTCAACAAGTCAGCATGTAAACGTGGCATCCGGCATTTTCCTTTACAGAAAACAATTTGCTTGAATTCAGCTGTGCAAAGTAATCAGCTTTGCATAAAACCATTTATCCATCCATCTTCTAAATACTTATCCAGGTCAGGGTTACAGGTGTGTGAAAATATTTGTTTACCAAATAACCAGAGAAAGAAATGAAACAGTGTTAAAATTTTAAGCAGGACATATTTTTAAACCTATCCTGGAGTCGACACCTTATCGTGGTGGAGGGGTTTGCGTGTTTCAATGATCCCAGGAGCTAAGCCCCTGGTTGGGTCACCCAAGGCAAACAAGTCCTGGGTGAGGAACCAGAAGAAGTGCGGCTCATTAGATACCTAATAATGTCAAAGTTTCACGTATTCCCTTGCCTGGATCCCGGTCAGCGGGGCCCCTCCCTAGAGCCAGGCCTGGGGGTGGGGCTCAATGGCGAGCGCCTGGTGGCCAGACCTGCACCCATGGGGCCTGGTCAGTTACAGCTTGAAGGAGGCACGTGGATCCCCTCTCCAATGGGCTCACCACCTGTAGGAGTGGCCAAAGGGGTCGGCTGCAGTGTGAGTTGGGCAGTGGCCGATGGCGAGAACCTTGGCGGCCTGATCCTCGGCTGCAGAAGCTAGCTCTAGGGACATGGAATGTCACCTCTCTGGTGGGGGAGGAGCCTGAGCTGGTGCACGAGGATGTGAAGTTCCGACTGGATATAGTCGGGCTCACCTCGATGCACGGCTTGGGCTCTGGAACCAGCCTCCTTGAGGGGGGTTGGACCTCCTTCCTCTCTGGAGTTGCTCACAGGGAGAGGCACTGAGCGGGGGTGGGCATACTTATTGCCCCCTGGCTGGGTGCCTGTAAATTGAGGTTTACCGCAGTGGACAAGAGCCTCCCTTCGCCTTTGGCTGGGGGGATGGATCCTGACTGTTATTTGCACTTATGTGCCAAATGACAGTTCAGAATAACCACCCTTTTTGGAGTCCTTGGAAGGGGTGCTGTAGACACCGGGGACTCTTGTTCTGCTGGGGGACTTCAATGAGGCGATTTCAATGCTCACGTGGGCAATGACAGTGAGACCTGGAGGGGCGTGATTGGGAGTAACGCCCCCCCCCCTCCCGATCTGAACCCTAGTGGTGTTTTGTTATTGGATTTCTGTGCTGGTCACAAATTGTCCATAATGAACACCATGTTCAAGCATAAGGGTGTCCATATGTGCACTTGGCACCAGGACACCCTAGGCCACAGTTCAATGATTGACTTTGTGGTCGTGTCATCAGACTTGCGGCTGCATGTATTGGACACTCAGGTGAAGAGAGGGGCGGAGCTGTCAACCAATCACCTGGTGGTGGGTTGCCTCCGCTGGTGGAAGAAGACGGTCTGACCTGGCAGACCCAAAGCATATAGTGCAGGTCTGCTGGGAATGTCTGGCAGAATCCCCTGTGAGAAGGAGTTTCAATTCCTACCTCCAGAAGAACCATGTTTCAGGGGAGGTCATTGAGTCCAAATGGGTCATGTTCTGCAACTCCATTGTAGAGGCAGCTGACCCGAGCTGTGGCTGTAAGGTGGTCGGTGTCTGATGCGGCGGCAATCCCTGAGGATAGATGCTGTGAAGCTGATGAAGGAGTCCTATGGGGCGTTTTTGGCCTCTGGGCAGCTGATGAGTACTGGCAGACCAAGCGGAAGGTGGTTTCGGCTGTCACTGAGGCAAAAACTCGGGTCTGGGAAGAGTTTGGCGAGGCCATGGAGAACGACTTCCAGATGGATTGGAGGAGATTCTGGTCCACCACCCAGCGGCTCAGGGAAGGAAAGCGGTGCAGCAACACTTTAAGAATGGGGACCAGAGGGAGTGCTCCAACTATAGGGGGATCACACTCCTCAGCCTCCCTGGTAAGGTCTATTCGGGGGTGCTGGAGAGGAGGGTCCACTGGATTGTCCAACCTCGGATTCAGGAGGAGCAGTGTGGTTTTTGCTCTGGCCGTGGAACAGTGGAGCAGCTCTATACTCTCAGCACGTGTTTTATGGACTTGGAGAAGGTGTTCGACCGTGTCCCTTGGGGAGTCCTGTTGGGGGTGCTTCTGGAGAATAGGGTGCTGGGCTTCCTTATAAGGGCTGTTCAGCCCCTGTATGACGGGTGCCAGAGCCTGGTCTGCATTGTCGGCAATAAATTGGACTTGTTTCCAGTGAGGGTTGGACTCCATCAGGGCTGCCCTTTGTCACCGATTCGGTTTATAGTTTTTATGCACAGAATTTCTAGGCGCACTTCTGGGCAGCTTCTGAAAGAGTAGAGGTGGTACCATGATATCCTGGCTAAAATTCCCCACTGTGTCCATTTCAAAATAAAATGCCCCCCAAATCATGAAATATATCTAACTGGTGAATTCTCTCCTGCCCCTTCATCACCTTAGCTACTGTAGTATGGTAGGCATACTGGCACAGAATGACTGCCATTGCATCATCAAGGTGGGGGCCACACAGGGTGAGTGATGTGGCTCCCCATTGGTTCTGTACAGTGCTTTGGGTGTCTTAAAAAGAACTATGTAAGTGTAACTTTCTCTCATTAAGACTGAAGTGGAATAGAAGCAAATCATAAAGTTACAGAAGAGGTCATCCTAACCAAATCTAAGCTGCATCAATAGTTATGTCATTCAGATCACTGTTCTGTATCACTGATGTCTGTTGGCTGGTGTACAGCCTAGTTTAAGAAGGGGGACCAGAGGTTGTGCTCCAACTATAGGAGGACCACACTCCTCAGCCTCCCTGGTAAGGTCTAATCGGGGGTCTTGGAGAGGAGGGTCCACAGGATTGTCGAACCTCGGGTTCAGGAGGAGCAGTGTGGTTTTCACCCTGGCTGTGGAACAGTGGACCAGCTCTATACTCTCAGCAGGGTCCTGGAGAGTACGTGGGAGTTTCTCCATCCAGTCTACATGTGCTTTGTGGATTTGGAGAAGGCATTCGACTGTGTCCCTCGGGGAGTCCTGTGGGGGGCACTCTGGGAGTATGGGGTATCAGGCTTCCTTATAAGGGCTGTTCGGTCCCTGTATGACCAATGTCAGAGCCTGGTCCGCATTGTCGGCAGTAAGTCGGACTCATTTCCAGTGAGGGTTGGACTCCACCAGGGCCAACCTCAACACCGATTCTGTTCATAACTTTTATGGACAGAATTTCGAGGTGCAGCCAGGGTGTTGAGGGTGGACGGTTTGGTGACTCCAGGATTAGGTCTCTGCTTTTTGTAGATGATGTGCTTCTGTTGGCCTCATCAGACCGTGACCTTCAGCTCTCAGGAGAAGGTACTTCCCCAAGTGGAGGAGTTTAAGCTGTAAATTTGGTGGGAAGATGGTGGCGCAGGAGGTAGCACTATCGTTCAGCAACTGTAGGGTTGCAGGTTCGAGCCCTGGTTCCTCC
>JABFEB020000041.1:15054258-15067769 GCA_019775895.2 Stomatorhinus ivindoensis
CTTTTTTTCTTACAGAAAATATTCAGGACACAAGCAAATAGACTTTCTATATTCCAGATAAGTCAAATCTCCGGAACATAAATTTCAACAAGAAACCCAAATCCAAGGTAGACTTTCAAAAGCAATTTGTGCAATCTAAGTATGTGTCGGACGCCCGTCAACCTGCGGCTGTTTGCAGTCTGCAGAAAGTCCTAGAAGTTAAAAACAAATAGGGAGATTATAATATACTTTAAGATAAGTAGGCTTGCATTTAACTGTTTAAAATAAATCGAGACATTTTAGAAGGATATTTTATATACATGCCCTTCTAGGTTAATATTCAGTAGTTATGACAATTCTTTCGGGAACATAAGCTGTAACCAAATTTGAGTGCATTACACAGGAGTAAAGACTAATCAGTTTATGGGGATGATACTTCATTTTTGAAAGTTTGAGACATTAAATATTTTAATAAAAGACAGCAGAAAAGAAATCATAATCAACATTTATTTATTTTCCTGAAAAACATGAGAATTACGCAACGTCAATATGGTACCTACAATTTATCTTCAATATTTCCCACCATAAAATATTTCCAGACCCACACGTAATGTTCGTTTCGAAAGGGCTAAGGAAATGTTCCACGACTTTCTACAATGTAACAAGCGCAACGTGCAGAAGGATAATGAAGTCACTGAAAAGACCAGTAGAGAACAATTAAGAAACGGGAAGTTTAAATGCTCAAAAGTCATTTAAAGTTTTGCAATAGGATTGACTGAGAATGTGGGTTAAACATTTAAAGACAAATTATAAAAATAAAAAACAAAAAAGTCTAGTAAACACCCATTCCACTGTTAACAGTTTAAGAACAAACCTTTTGTAAACATACCTGTGTTCAGACTATTTGGGTAGTGTTATGCTACTTCTCTGGTTTTGTATGACACAAGCACACCAATTCAAATAGACTGCTTAAAAGATCTGGAGGTATTAAAAAGGTGACATTACTACTGTAAAAGAAGGAAGCCCTAAAATTTCATTATGAAATTTTAAATGCAAGAACACACACAACATAAACATGACCTAACACTGGAAAGCTGGCGTGAAAAGGAAAGGTGCACATCGATAACGTTCAGCCTAGCGATCGGTGACAGCCCATCGTGGATTATATACCCAGTGAAGGTGAGTATGGAAAGCATCACAGCTTACAAACATTCAAGCAAGCAAATGATGAGGCACACCAACGTGTACATTGAAAGCGGGTCCACAGTCAAATTGTACATAACTATTCTTACACATTTCAGCACAATCTCTAAAAATATAATTTCGCATTTTGGCAAGTATGGGGCAGCACAGACGACACTTTCCTGAGCTCATCCTAAAGGGAGTATGATTTCAATCAATAAATGCAGGGCACAAAATAATTGACATGCAAGGTCAAAATATATGGTCCTATAGTCCTAGAAAACTTGAAATAGATGTTAAGATTAAAACAAGGAATTCTGTGCAGGATACGTATAAAACGTGAACAAAGTATGTAAAAAACAAAACACTTTCCATACAATTCTTTAAAAGAAGAAAAAAAAAAAACATTTCATGACAACAACTGCAGTTCTTTGGCCTTGCTGTTATCACCATGACACTAAACCGTCAGACTGTGGACAGGTAATTAACAAGGAAGGCCGCCTCTGTTGTGCAGCCAAAAGTTAATTTCCAAATCTTAGACTGCGGGAACAAATTGTAACCAGAGAAGGAAGGGAGGGCTGCTGCACTATTTTTACCCTGATTTTGGATTTCAGCTCGACTCATGGAGGTGGCTTTGAAGACAATATCCACTCTGACGGAGGAGTCTTTGTCTCCCACGAGCACACAGCGGATGTCTGAAAGTTTACGTAGGGTGAGCCCCTCAAAGTGAGCTCGTCTGGACACCATGGTGATGGAGCGTGGGGCTGGATGGAACACGCCGTCTTCCTGCACCAGGCCCAGATGGCTCTCCATGAGCAGAAACTGTGATAATGCATCCGGCCTTGGGGGATGGTTCACCTCGACCTTCACGCTTGTGTACAAGAGGAGCCGCATGTCTGCCAGAGAAGGCTTCTCCTCCATATTTCCATGGAGGAGGTACACCAGGTCCGCCAAGACCCTTTTGAACTGTGAGCTGAGCCGTAATCCACCATCCAGAACGCAGTCAGGCGTGCAGGAACTCCAATCCAGGGAAAGTTGTGCAAGATCCTGCTGGAGGAGCGGGTGGCCCCAGTGCTCCCCCTCAGCTCCCGTCTGAGACAGCACCTTCAGCAGGGTTTGGCAAAGGCTCTGAGTGAGCTGCTTGCTATGTGTGTAGATGGTCAAGATGGTGTCCTCAGTGAAACCCTGCAGCCTGACATGCTGTCCAGCAAAGCCCACATGGATTTCCTTGATTTGCACAAATGGGAATTCATGAAACACCGATAGAGCACCTTCATCTCCTGCATGGTTGCGATCGACGACAAGGACATGGATTATGGATTCAAATAAAAGCACACAACCAGGCTGAGGAACAGGCTGCTGGGAATTAGCAACACGAAGCCAGTATATGCCCAGAAGTAACTCGCTAACACACTTGATGTCTGGAATCAGATGCTGAAAGTGAGCTCGCACATCTTTTGGAGACAAAGACTGAAGCTCCTGGAGACATAGAGGAAAATCCACCAGCTTCTGGCAAAACACTTGAAGATCTTGACTAATTTCCACAGTGTTGCCTGGTGACCATGTAGTACTGGGAAGTGGTACAGCATTGCGTTCACCAATATACTTCAGATCTCCAAGGGATTCTGAGACTTGAGCAGTCTCCCCAAGATCAGATTTCATGGTCACTTTGAGATTAATACGGTGGTTAACTGGCAGATCTTTGACTAACGTACATATCTGTCTGTACCAGCTGCCTTCCTGCGGATAATTGCGTTCTATGATCCGACGAATTGCCCTTTCAGTGTTCTGCAGGTGACTACTGGCACCTTTGTACAACCAGGACAGCTTTCCTGCTAGCTTGTAGCCTAAGCTATTGCGGTGGTCCTCTCCCAGATCCTGGCACTCTAGGTTATCTTCCGAGACTTCTTCCTGTCCGTCCCCCACAGGGCTCTCCATGGAAACTTCAGAGGTGCCAGTGTCACCAGACGGATCATGAGCGATGTCCAATAACGGGAAGTTTGGCAGGCACTGTATGGCAAATTTAGCATTTTCCTGGATCCCTGCCTTGTTGAGATCTCTTCCATCTGCCTCCAGGGAAGCAGAAAGGCAGACTGAAGCAGTCTCTAACAGGGGCTTTCCAAGTTCAAGATGGGAAATGTCACCATCCGTGTTGTGGGCAAGCAGATCTGAAGCCTCCCTGCGTGGTCCCTCATTTCCGCAAGATTGGCCAGCACCACTTCCATCAAGTCTTGAGACAGCCTCGCTGTGGCTGGAGCGGTCTACGGGCCCGTCCCCTCCCTGATCCGAGCTCTCCCGCCAGCCCTGTCCTTCCGCCGGTGACACGGCCAGCATTTCAAGCTCACTTGATTTATGAGGTGACACATCTTGTTCTTTTTCTGTCTTGACCGTTGTCAGAGTCGCTCCTTCCTGTGGAAGGTGACCCTCATGTGCACGATTAGCATAGCCAGGCTCCACTGGCGAGGAGGGCTCATTAACGCAGCATGTTCCCTCTTGTTCTCGAGAGCTTTTTTCACCATCCAAGACAGCAGCTGCCTTAAGTACGGGGATATACAGATAACTTGGCTGCAGCACAGTCATGGCATTTATCTGTGTTGAAGAGAGACATTATTTTAATGAAGGATTATTTATGCTTATTCTGTGTCACTAGGAAGCCAGTTGCATAAAAAGCCAACCAAAAAAAGAACACTGCTCTTTGCAATCTAGCTCTTTCCATATTATCATTATTGCAAATATGCTTGCATGTGCTTTGTTCAGCCTTGACAGCAACATTCACCATTATCATTCTTATACACAAAACAGTTTTTGGCACACTGTGTTGTAATAGCTTTAGTCCTTATAAGCTAGTTTTACATGATATTGAATATAACTTACAGGGCTTAAAAATATATAGCACTATATATATACATACATACACACATGCATACACTTAACTTAAGACTATAGGCATAGCACATTCAATTATTAGAGGGAAACCATTTTAAAAAAAAGTTTAGCTGAATGTCTCAAATCTTGCTGAAAAGTTATCATCGAAGTTCTCATTCAGTAAAGATCTATACAGTATGTGACCACATACCTTGCAGTTCACAGTGATCCCATCAGTTTTGTTCGGAGATACAGGCTTCTGTAAGGCAGAGTATCACTGTTCATCTGGTTGAACACACACACACACACACACACACACAAATACACACACACACAGTTCATAATAAATGGGGGTCTGACTGTGCCAGCGAGGTCAAATAAGTCCTCACTGCTTAGGTGAAAGTCAGGGTTGATATTTCATGAGATTCGTACATTAAGCAACAGTTATTCTGAGAAAGGCACGGTGTTAAAATGATACAGGCGCCAGTAAGTGTATATCCCGGACTTCTATGTCCTCACAGCAAATTAAGGATGAATAAAAAACCTTTGGAACAGAGTCACATTCATTCACGTCACCTGTCAGGCATGGTGGCATAGTGTCACTGGCAGGGCTGGGAGGTAAGCCCTAAAATATCACCACGATATTTTCAGTGACATTCATGATATCAGTATTTATCATGACATTCTAAAACTCATGAAACTCAAGTTTAAAATACGTGGTGGTTTAGATTTTTTTTTTGCTTTCATTATCATGGCTAATCTTCACTTTGAGCGTCATTCTCTTATCAAAACAGGAAGTACTCTGGGGCTGTAGAAATGTTTCTCCTCAGTGCCCCGTCTAGATCGATTTGCTTTATTGCTAAACACCAGTACTGATTCAAAGCTTGATTATGTTTTACCAAAATAGTTATAAATATTACATCTGTGGATCTATATTAATAATATAAATTTTGTTTACCGCTTGGGTCTCTGATGATAAGTGGAGATCAGTGTTATAATCCATATTGCTTTTATTCAGCTTCTGCAACCTTCTTTGCACCTCTTCCTTGATAAACACCGTTATTCTGGTCCAGGGATGAAAGCATTTCAGTAAACCATTTTGAGGCAACGAAAAAGAGTTGTGTGTCATTTTGTAAGAGTTTGTTCAATTTCTCTCTGAATGAGACCAAAGCAATCAAATATGCATTCATATATTTAGCAGACACTTTTATCCAAAGCAATGTACAGATGGGAATACAGGTCATCCAGTCCCTGGAGCAGCTAGGGGTTAAGGGCCTTTAGGCGGTGAATCACTCAGCCGATCCGGGGACTTGAGCCGGTGACCTTCTGATCATAGGCACAGCATCCAGATCCACTGAGCCACACACCCCTCCAAATTTATATTCAAATCCATACTCACAGACCCCTTTGATTTGTAAAGCAATTTTAATTAATTGGTGAGCCAATAAATGCGCTTGCACGAAAATAGACAAAACCGCTCATGTTTAAAAATAAATATGTATTATGAATACCAAACAGCTAAACTGTGGATACATTAAAGGTGCTCAACTAGGTGAGAAATTGAGAATAAAAGTAAGGATTTATGGGAAAAAATAAAAGAAAGTTTTTGTTCACAACTGAAAGTTCACCCAGGCAGAGCACAACCAATTAAGCCTTTCCGTATAAGAGCACAAGGAGGCATTTTTCTTTTATCTAACCAATGAGAAGAGCAGTTACCATTCAGATTCCATAGCAAAGTTTTTGAGGTTATAACAAATAAATAAATAACCTGGAAGTGTACCTCATGTAGCGAGTTAATGTATGCGACTACAAACCAATTAATTTTAATTAATTGGTTTTCTGTCTTAAAACCATAGGAAAATTTTAACTTCAAATTGAGTTATTCTCAGATCTGTTGTCAATAAGTTATTAATATTAAAATAACTACTGTCACCACTGTAGTAATTCACTAAAGATAAACACACACAGGATCAGATTTTGGGCTCACCTATCTTGATCTTGTTCCAGAACTCTCCACCCAACGCTGCAGTTCTCTTGCATCCCGGGGAGGTTTCGGCTTTGGCAAAGTGCTGCAAGAATCCTCATCTGTTCCAGAATCTCCAACTCTATTATGGAACCCTGCTGTAGGTCTGTGCTTTCACGTTTTAGCTTGGACCCATCTGGATTCATAAGCTCTCTCCCCCCATGCTTCTCCACTGCTAAATCGGGAAGGTGGTATACATCAAGCTGCTGGCTCTCCTGGTTTTGAAGATGATTCCTTTCCAGTAATGCATCATGGTCTTCTTGCTTTGGTGTTTCATCACTGGAAAACAGCAGATCACGTGCTTTCTGCTTGCTACACAGGCAATTGTCTGAGCTCCGTTCCTGCTGCAACAACTCATTTGGCAAAATGGCCGGCTTCTCTACTGGCATCACTTGGAAATCCATCCTCATGCCCCAGACGTCCTTGTGGTCTTCATGTCCATCAAGATGTTCTTCACTTGTTTTAAGCAACATCTCCCAGATCTCTTTCAAGGTTATCTGCTCCCCTTCCTTCCAGTGCATGTTGTACTTCTTCAGGAGACACATGAGGAATTGTTTCTCATGTAGCCGTTCCACTCGACAGATTTGCTCAAGCACTACCTTGCACCCTTGCTCGAGGAGCCTCTTTTCCTCCATCTTCATTTCCACAGCCTCTTTGTCCCAAACCACCTTTAACTGTTTTAACTCCTGGAAGATCTCCATCTTCAGTTGGGTCACCAGCGAGAGTTCCTTCTTCTCCTCTGCAAGAGTTTTGAGCTCTCCCTCCAGAAGCTCATCAAAGCAGTCTATCTCAGCCTGCAGGAAGCAAAGCTGATTCTCAATTGCCTGGCAGCAACACTTTAAGGCCTCTTCCTGCTGTTGGTTGCGGAGATGGAACTGCTCTGATATTTCATGCAGAGCCTTTATATCCTGTTGGATGTGCTCCAATTCAGCCTTCTCGTTCTTCTGCTTCTCTTCCATTTCTTCAATAGTCCTCCTGCCAAGAGAGCTTTCATCATGTGAGGAACCTTCATCACAGTGATGTCCAAAACCATCCCATGGATGTATTGCATAGCATCATATATTCCAGCATGCAAAGAGCAAGCTAAGAGGTGAGTTTGAGAATGCGATATAAAGACATAATCAGACATCTTAAGGTATACTTTTGGTCCCAGGTACATGCTGGGTTCATATACTATTCTTGTTTTATTTGTTTTTACCTTTTTAGTTCCAACTTCTGTAGTTCTTCACGTTGCTGTCTTTCAAACTCCAATCTGAGAGCATAGACAAAACCCTTTCAGAAGATGACTCTAAAACAGGGCCTTGACAGTGAATATAATTAAGAAATTCAGAGAATCTGGAGCAACAACTAGCCATTTGAAGCAAAAACACAAAAAAGGGAAACAAATAAGGATTTTTATGGCAACAATATCCGTCCTAAACCAAACAGCAGGGGATGGTTCAACTTCTATAATAAAGGTAATGATTATATATGAAAGGTAAATCTCCTTTCTTGCTAAACTAAATTAACCCACATTTCACACCACATCTATTTTAAAGACTATCCCTCTCAACACCTGAAACCTAAATTCCTCTCCACACAAACACACCCAAGGGTACAGTATGTTACCAAAATATGGGCTATCCTGCTTTGAATTTGTACAGCATAGTATTGCACAGAACTCAACCAAACAGCCACCACATTCAGTGATATTCCTATTTTAATTAGTAAATTGGCATCATTACCAGCCGTACGCAATGCTAAAGATAGACAAATACAATGCAATTGCAGTCAGTTCTTTCTAACTCCATAGAGAACAGCAACTTTAAGCTTCCATGTGACTGGAAACACTATTAACTATAATTTACATTACTCATTTAAAACTGCAATTCACTGAAGAGAAAAGTGTGCAAAAAAGCATTTGCTTTAAAAATTATCTGGCACATTGTGGTAAATTCTCAGATAAGTTATCAAAAAAACCAACATTGTTAAAGTTAAAGCTATCCTTCAAACACTAAAAATGTTAGTAAAACTAGCAACTGTGGGACTGAATTTTTTCTAATACCACAAACATTTTATAATGCCAGCAAAACTAATACAAGTGGTTTTATTGATAAATACCCTGAATTGTAGAGCACGGACAAATTCTCATTAGAAACACTGAAGGAGGAGAGCAGTCCACTCTAGAGAGGAGACAGAAAAAATAAAAGTTAAAGAATGTGAATGGAGGGGGAGAAAACATTTAAATCTGTGTACAAATTAGAATGTGGTGCAAGGACTTATTCAACCAAAATATGAGTAAGTGCACAACAGTGAGAACAAGAGGCACAAAGGACAGCTTTAATTTTTGATCTGACCCCAAACCAGAAACTCTGAGAACTATTTTAGAGCTAGTAGGTTTCTTATGATTTCATGTCATTGCTTTTGACCGTTCACTTGGCCAGAATTGAGGAATGAAACATGTCTGAGATCTACGCTGAATCCAATATACTCCTTCATTCTGCTTTATAATGACAGTTACTTTAATTTTAGCTTCACGGCGTAGCAGCAAAGCCTTTGCACTCACCTGCAGCTGGAAAACTATTTTCTCCCCGTTTTGTTTCCAGCTAATGGAATTCGTCCTTCAAGCCAAACCAATTTAAATCCCACTTTGCTGTGAACATATTGCCCACCAACTTGCAAGTCAACGCTATGAATTCAGATTAAAATCAAAATACCTTTCAAGGTTTTGCAGATATTGTCCTATTCTTTCATATCTAACATGATGCAGACTTTTAAATAAACAAAAACCATACAACAACAAGCTACTGTTAGACTTGTGAATTTACATGGTGAAAACATTCAGCCAGTAAACAAAACTTATTTTAACAGGGTGTATTAAGGAGACAGTGTTGTGATTAGGAAACAAAAACAAAAGTACAAATAAGGCTGGATGGATTATTTCCCATAATTTAAAAGAAGAGTCACAACACTCCCCACACACTCGTATTACCTTCCTCTTTTCCCGCAAATGAGCCGCTTCTTTAGGGTGGTTAAATCGGAACATATTTGTTCTCCCAAGCAGTATTACAGCACCTGTAATGATATTAGAAGCATTATTTAAAAGGGGAGAGGGAAAAAACACCTACAGTACCAGAGTAGGCGATTATCAGTTCCATCCATCTGTTTTATTAAATCCCATATGAATTTAAATGAGACAAAAAAGTACTGCCAATTCCTCTGATTCCACTGAAATGTAATCACACTACCATACAAAATCAGAAATATTCAAGTTACGATACAATTTTTTTATCAGTTCCACATACCAGTACAACCCCAGCACAATTACCACTGACCCCAAAAGTCCACTTCTTGTTCACTGGTTGTTCATATCATTAAAACTTGAGTATTATATGTTCACATGGATCTACATGATCTGCAGTGCATGTACACAGTGGAACAGCCAGGAACCTACCCCATATCGATAAGGCTACTTTCTCTTTCTCTCTCATGGATGCCAGTGAAAATGGGCTCCGTTTCTAAGCAGACACTATTTAATTCTGCAGGCCAAAGCTTTGCTTCCACTTTCACCTTAACTTTAATCCTCTTTTCATCTACAACTCAGCTGCTCTATCAACTCTATGGCCAATTAACTATAGGGTCCACTTCTATGACAGTAGCTTGTGCCCTTACAAATGTTTTGTCACAGAATTCACATCATTTTGATCCTTTATAAAAGTGGGGGCACATACTTGCTCCATAAGTTTAACTTTAATGAAAGCTTTGTGAAGACGTACACACTGTGCCGCACAGGGATTTAATTTATTTCTTTCTCCAAAGGAAGCTGGCATTTCAAAAGTTTCGTGCAAAAATGAACATTTATTACTTGCTCAATAACGGCACTCTTGAAATACAAACGGATAATGGATAAAAGAATTAAATAGCAAATATAAGACTTTGGATTTTTGCGTCAGTAAGAAATGTTTGCTTCTCTCTGGTTCAGAACATGTGGAAGACTGAGGGCATGTAGCCAGATCTCCATGTCTGGGGTACTAATGTATCAGTGGTTAAAAAGATCGGTTATGTTGCCACTTGTTGCATGAGTAGCATATTTACAGTTTGCAAATTACAGTAGATTGGTCCACATTGGATACCACAAACATAAACCAATTCCATGCTATCAAAGTACAATCCTTTTCAGTACTAATTCTTCATCAACCAAGCTGCACACTACCTATCTATGCACCATGTGTTTACTGTGTGAGACAAGCACTGTACAATAACTTTTTAGCAGTCTGACTGGCATCTAAAGTTTCTTTTTAATTTTATTTCCACCAAGTTAGCTTATTGGTTAAAAAAAAAAAAAGATCAGTTTAGTTTTTAGTTTAAGATCTAGCCACTAAACTGAAATCAGACAAGTAATTGACAAAGAAGTGAGATATACAGGCAGCCCTGAGATGCAGTGCAGGCTGAACTTGCTTAATTTGACATTGGTCTGTTCTTGTAGCACCATTGCAGCCTCGTGTGACAGGCGTTTGCCGGTTTGTTCCGTCGTTAAAATAATTTTGTCAAGTAGTGCATTTGTATCTGGTCATTTACTGCAAACTCAGTTTATCTGCTCTTATGCCTAGTCATATATGCTTGTAATGTGCTACCCGCCTTACTTGTACATCGCTCTGGACAAAACATCAGCTCATATAACTGGCAACAGTGAGACCGATTGGGGTACTGCCAGTCAGCGCTGATCAAAGCGAAAACCAGCCGGTCGATAAAGTGTGTCCTTTACGCTAATCCCTTCCTACACTATGAAAACACAAAGATGCCCACCCAGTTCAACCCAAGCTGCAGAGTCTAGAATTAGCTGGGAGCATACTTACCCTGCCTGAGCTGGACGGGCTCCACTACCTGAGCACCATTGACTGCACACTGAGCACCGCCAAGCGGGATCAATGTCACGGTATCTTTGAGGTTCTCAAATACACAGTGCTCCCGCTCGAGGTCAGTGCCGCGCAGAACTAGAGGGGCAGAAATAAAGTTTGAACAGCCATAAGACTAGTAAGCATTTGATTTTGACTGTATAGTTCTCATGGTTACACTCACCAATGTCCTGCTCAGCTTCTGCATCCTCATGCCCAACACTTGTCCTTCCCTCCTGACAGAACCAGGAGAGACTTTAAGCAAAACCTCATTTCCTAAACACTGGCAAGCAATAATTTCAGTTACCAGCCAAAAGCTGCTCATTTCTTGATCTGCAAGTCAAACTTACCTTTAAATGATAAAGGATGATTCCCGTACTGAGCAGGTCTTCATCAATGCCTATCAAATGTGGCAACTCTGAATCCAGGACAACTCCAATTCCTTCTTTGCGCAGAGCCAAAGTTTCATCCTATAAAGGTTTATGGATTTTAAAGTGGTAAAACAGTAAATAGCTACTTTAGAAACTTAGTGAATGGAACTAAGGATAAAGAAAAAAAATAGTATGCGCCTAGTGAACCATAAGATGTCATGTGCAAAATGCACCAAATATAAAAATGGTGGAGTAATTTCCATGCTTATTTGAAATGCTTAAGTAAATTTAGGTTTCTAGAGTGAGACACCTTCAATACACAGAAATAACCTTTATCAGGCAGGCTGCAAAAAAAAAAATATATATATATATATTTTTTTTTATGTAGCCGTTTTGCAAACAAAATCATCATTAGCAGTGTGTTCAAGGAACAGGGGAAATTAGAAAGTCTAACGTGGCTACAAATAATGAGGTTAGAAAATCAATTAACTGGTTATTTGTTTATGCCCAGTAAGTTAATATAAGCAATGACAGGCACTGTACGTATATTTCATCTTGAAGGGCAAACTGAAACCTCGAGGTGTGAACATGGGATGTGTGAACATGGGATGTGAAGGCAGTCAACTGGCTAGGATTTCACACCCACAACATGCAACGTTAAATAACCATTCAGTATAATTAAAAATGAATAAACTGATCGTTGTGGCAGTTTGGGCATATTTTTGCTGCAGGATACCCAATGTTTTTCCTAAGCGAAGTACCATGTAAACAGTGCCAGAAGTCAGCAATGGTGCAAGATGCAACACCAATCTGTTTTCTCATTAATTCACTGCCACAACGATCAGTACGAAGAGTGAAAGGGGAAGAAGGTAGGGATTTCAGCTCAGCAGTATCACTGACAAGTCCACGCAATTCACAAAGCGGACATCATCTTCAGAGGTGTTCGAGTGCAGGAGCTCGATGCTCACAGAGCTGAAGGCTCCTAGACACACCACAAAGTCTCCAACAAGGAAATGGAGGTCTACACAGTGAAGAAAATACCATTTGAACCTTTTCATATTTGTCAGTTGTGCAACTGACATGCTGAGGGGGGGGGGGGGGACTGAAAGCACAGAGATACATTAAGTGGCTAGACTGGGGACCTGCGCTAGTTTGACAGCCTGAACACACCAGAAAATTAGGAGGACAAAAGGATGCCATATTTAAAAAGAGAAGAGAATTTGTTCTCTCAAAAACAGGACAGTAAAACTGAGCATATATGTATATGGTATAATACAGGTTCTTACATTTTACGTTACGTTTACTCAATTGTCAATTTTTATTATCAAGATATGTTTTGTTATATTCTACTCTAAATTGCTCTTACAGCTACATGTACTAAATCTTCTTAGGCATGAAACATTTGAATGTTTGCCCTCATATCTGAGATGTCCAAGTAGTCCATTTTAAACAAGGCATGTTCTAAATGTGTAACACTCATCTGATGTTTAATAATACAAGATTCAGAGTGGGGAGAAAGAAAATGATTTCAGCTTTAGTTCAATTGTATTCCTGCATGCAGAGCAAGATCAATATTATATAATATAGATTTCAGCACTCTGCATTTATAGTATAGACCATTTATGTTCAATTGACTGTGGGCATAAAATTGTCTGAATTCAAGTAACACAGTGTTTGTTAGTTCACTTACTTTGTGTGGAAACCATGCAGGTTTCTCTACACGTATTCCAGTCTCCAGGCACCTCCTTTTGAAACTACATTTTCAGCTACCACTAGACTGATGAAACGTCTAATCTCTTGCCGTAACTACAGGAATATTAAATTAGCAATCTGCAATACAATCTATCGTTTAACTTTTACTGCAGTAGGATGCATAGAAGACAAAATATATCTGAATCACCTGTACAGTATGCACTCAATATGAACCACAAAAAAATACGACAAAAATGCACCATACTATACGCCTTGTAAAAGGTGCACACCAGAATGTGCTACGGTAAGACAATCAGCTTTTATTCTGAACGATGAGTATTGCCAACATGCATGCTGAATGGGAGAAGTCACAGCTGAAGGAGATGCATGTTGTGAATAAGCATCTCTTCCTGATTCTTTTGATGAAATCAGACGCTTGTTCCACACCTACAGAAGTATACTCTTGTGTGTGTGCGTGTCTGTGTGTGTATACACACACACACACACACACACACACACACACAC
>JABFEB020000041.1:15096903-15110332 GCA_019775895.2 Stomatorhinus ivindoensis
TGTCCCCTGCCCAGTGCCCTGTACCTCCTGGCTGTCCCTTGCCCAGTGCCCTGTACCTCCTGGGCTCAGGTCCAGGTTCACCAAGGTTCCATAATGGATAAATGGAAAATAAATGGTTATGGAAGCTGGATGACTGGAATTTAGTTTTAATTCAGAACAAAAATATAAAAGAAGCAAGTTATGTGTTACATGACAACCATATCGTGAACATATCTCTCATTATATGTCAGTATATTTTATCTCAGGAGGATCTCAGAGCTTCACTGATTCCATTAAAGGAAAAGCTGGAGAAGTTTACAAAAGTGAAACAAGAGTTTGAGAAAACAGCCAAATACATCAAGGCATTCTGAGAAAGTAAAACTTCACTGTGAAAATTACCTTCAAGATTACTGAGCATATCAGAGTCAGCCCCAACAAACTAAGAAGAGGATAAAGGAGGAATTTTAGGAACTCCATCAGTTCTTGAGAGAGGAAGAGGTGCAGAAGAGTGAGCGGATGAAGCAGAAGATTGAACACATCTCCAAACGGGTCTCTACTCTGTCAGAGAAGATAAGATATATCGAGAAGGTCATTAATACATCAATTTCCAGTTGCATAAATACGTACAGAGCTCTAGATTTTCAGGCGTCCGTTTCCATGGTGAATCCTTTTATCAGCGATCCTCTAATAATGACTTTTTCTTGTTCCGCGAGACGGCGCTTCAGTTAGCATTTACTCAGCCATGATTAAACTCAATCCACGAATTCGCAGTCTGCTTTTTGCTTCAGGCTCATTTAAGTTGGAAATATAACTTAGATTCTAACCTGCTATCTGGAATAGCCCACTGCATCACATACTAGTTGACTAACCATAAACATGGAAGAATTTGAATTCAGCACTGGATAAAAAAAATAACGTATATGATCGATTATACCAATATTCCATTGTTTTTGGCTGACGTTGGTTTTGACGTAATCTGTGTGCGACGATATTTTCTGCTGTGGGACACATTGCGATTGCAGTCGGTTGTTACCCATAGCATTTCACGTGTATATCACTTTTTCGTTTTTAATCTAAATACAATGCTGTAGCTTTGTAGCTATGTCTATAACTTCTGAAGCTGTACTCAGAGTTTCTCTCATTCTTGCATTAGGAGCCGTGGCTGGAGTGCATATCAAGCAAAACTGGGATCGAGAGGTAGCTACCAAGTTAGCATGTTGGCTAATTTGACAGGGAACCCACATATGCATGTATTGTATGTAAATATGATGTTCATTGAGGGAAAATGCATGCCATCTGGTAATCCGTTATATTACAGTAATAGATATAAAATAATTATACCCGTGATTATCGAACTGTTGTTTACCAGCTACATGTAGATCACCGGTTTTGAGAAGTATAATAAGTTTTTAAACCGTCCTTCTATTTTTTTTTCTTTTTAAAAAAACATGCGTGTTCTAATATGAACCATAACATTGTCGGGCCATTACTAAAATATGAACAGTTTTTTTGTACGTGTTCCGGACTTCACTATGTTGATTTTGTTGTACCTTACCTGTCAATAATATAGCAATTAAAATTGACTTTATAAGCTCCTGATAAATGAGTATAGAACATTTTGTGCAAGTCCTATCTCTGTTATTAGCAATTAACAAGGTATATCATTGTCCTTATTCGTTATATTTTAATAGAGACTTCGTGACGGGGTGGTCAAAGACGTGGAGAGTTTGGAAAGGAAAAAAGAGAACCTGTTACAGCTGGAGGGACTGATCAGTCTGAGCAAAGAGCTGAAGGCAGAGAGGGAGAGTCCGGCGCCCGAGACACAGGGCTCATAGGTTATTCACCATTTAAGCAGAGCAACATACATATTTAGGTAAGGAACCTGCTATGCTACAAGTAAAGGGTTTGAAGTGGAGGTGAAAACAGATGCTCTTTGCCTGCCACAGTGGGGTCTTTTATTGTAAATTTGAAATATTTTTCAGTCCACGGAAATGGGAGAGCTGCTGCTGAAAGAAAGGTGTACCGGTTTATTTTGATACTGAAAAGGAGTTGCTGATTGTAATTGAATTTTTTGTGTGGGTTGTCAGTCTCCTGGGTGCTAGTCTGAAGTTGGGGAGGAAACATGGACAGTAGCGGCGAACTGAGGGGCCTTTCGGGTCAGCGTGACGACGAGGCGGCATGTACCTCGGCTTCGGAAGGCCTCGAGGAGGGTGAGGTGGAGGGGGAAACGTTGCTCATCGTGGAGTCTGAGGACCAGGCCTCTGTGGACCTCTCCCACGACCAGAGCGGCGACTCCCTGAACAGCGACGTCGGGGACGATGCCGACAGCAGCTGGAATGAGGACACGTCCTTCTACTGCGAGAAGTGCCACAAGTGGATCCCCTCTGGTGAGCCACCCGTCTGGTACAGCAACCGTGAGCTAGAGGAGGCAAACCGGAATGAAGGCATGATGGGTGGGTGCGTGCATGGATGGATGGATGTTCAGTGATGCTTATAAGTGACTCGTAGGGCAGTGTTGTGTTAGCAGTGCTACCTCACAGTTCCAGTGAGGGTTCGAATCTTGCCTGTTCTCTGTGTGTGGAGTTGGAGAGTTCTGTTCGTGCTGTGCAGTTTTTTTCCTGGCCGCTCTGGTTTCCTCCTGCTATACAAAGACATACAGTTCGCCAGACTGTAGTCTCTAAATGACCTATAGTGTATTATTGGGTGGTTGTGAGCATGTGCCCTGCGATGGACTGGCATGTCTACATTGTACCCCTGCCTTGTGGCCTGCGATGGATAAATTCGGGGTGGATCTGTGCTTGTGTCCTTATGTTTGTGGGTTCGAATCCTGTGGTTAGCAGTCACATGACCATTGAGCCGGCTTTGAGTACAGCTTTTAACCCTGATTGAGGTTCCGGATACTGGCTGATTCTGCTCTCTTGCTTTGGGCAAAAGTATTTGCTTAATAAAGATATACATAAAAATCATAGTGTCACTGACCAAAATGTGCGATCCCGGACCCATCACGTGGTGAGTGGCGACCGAAGATGGTTGCGGGTGAATCATTTGTGCAGATATTGCTTATACTTCAGAGATGGTGCCACAGCGATGTGAAAAAAAAACTCTTTTAATTCATCCAAGTTAATTTAATCCCAGCCCAGCTGCGAGGGGAACAGCCCAGTTACCTGAAAGGTGATAACTTCTTCAAGTTTACCTGCTACGACTGTTCAGAAGATGGCAAAGAGACCTTTGAGAGGATGCGTCTTACCTGGCAGCAGGTACGGCTACCCAAGATTCGCTACCTCTCTTCCATCTTCACACGCCAGCTGTCCTTAGTGATGCCTGTGTGGTATCTACCCAGGGGTATCCCTCAGGCCTGCGCCACGCACTGCCTAAAACGGGCTCCAGGTGTCACCCTGATCGAGATAAGCGGTCAGAAAAATGCTCTGTGAGGAGCTGCAGAGGTGGCCGTCTGACTGCTGCTGTCTGCTGCAGGTGGTGATGCTGGCCATGTACAACCTGTCTCTGGAGGGCACAGGGCGTCAGGGCTACTTCCGCTGGAAAGAAGACATTTGTGCCTTTATTGGAAGACACTGGACCTTCTTACTGGGATCCAGGTGAGGAGCTGAGGTTCAGCAGTGAGAAATCTGTTACTAATTGCGCTTTGACCTTGTGTCTGTCATTAGTGTCAATGTAACTGTTATCTTTAATCCAAATTTATTCTTTATATATGCACTCTACATTAGTTAAATATTTATATTAAAATTAACGAATAAAGTATATAAATATATATTTTATATATGATTTTTTAAAAGTAAATACTTTACTAAAATCTTATAAAATATAAGATTTTATTTTCTATATACCTGTTTTAAGGGTGTTGTTTTTTTGGAGGGCTTCCTCTGTAATGCTGCACCTGCCTCATGTCATATCCTGTCACATGACAGGAAACCTGGTTGTAACACAAAATAGAACTGGGTGTGATGGGGTTACACTCTTACTGTGGGCGCCATAGCTGGGCAGAATGGGAGTTTTCGCATCCATATCATGGCAGGAAGAAGACATCTACCTGGTGGAGCACCGTGGCCGGGTGCCTGTCCGTCGGGAGCCCCACGTTCTTCCGCTCGGGAGCTCAGGAGTTCGGTGAGCCCGGCTGGTGGAAGCTGGTGCACAACCGGCCCCCTACCCTCCGGCCGGAAGGGGACAAGACCTCAGTCGCGTCTCTGAAGGCGAAAGGTGAAGCCCTGTGGTGTCCTCTCCCGTCAGGGCGTCCCCACTGCCCATGCCTGTGGCTGACGGGCTTCCTGAATCCCCGCGAGACACTGATCATCTCTCCTCTTGGTTCCTCAGCGCAGTCAAAGCCTCCGCTGGACCCCACCATCACGGTGGAGGGCCTGAGGAAGCGGGGAGGTCGCAACCCCGTGGAGAGCGCCATGCAGCTAAAGGAGAAGCGCTCGCGCACGCAAGAGGCCAAGGACATCCGGCGCGCCCAGAAGGAGGCGGCCGGCTTCCTGGACCGCAGCGCCTCGTCCACGCCGGTCAAGCTGGGCAGCCGCAGCCGGCGCCCCGACCTGGTGCTGGAGAAAGGGGAGGTCATCGACTTCTCGTCCCTCAGCTCCTCTGACCGGACCCCCCTGACCAGCCCCTCACCCTCCCCTTCTCCGGACTTCTCGGCCCCTGGGACCCCCGCCTCGCACTCGGCCACACCCAGCCTGCTGTCCGAGGCCGACCTCATCCCGGATGTGATGCCTCCACAGGCGCTCTTTCACGGTGAGCCTCACTGACCGCCAGGTACATCATCAGGATCAGGAGCTCCAGCTGATCCCTGGATCCTCCTCAGATCCTACTTGAGAGATCCCAGGGTCTGGGGTTTCTGGGTCCCTCTCTGGTGCCCCGTTTCCTCCAACAAGGTGCCAGAACTGGTGCAGGGCTTTTTCCCCGAATTTGGAACCATAACGTCAGTGAAACGTAGGGTCTGTTGTATCCAAGTCTTCTCCATAGTCAGGAAATTTAATTGATATCCGAAAAAAAAATTCTCTAATATTGCCGGTGCCAGCAGGGAAACAATTATTGCTTATTAATATAATAACGTTACATTGTTTTTTTTTTCATTCTGTGGAAAACGAAAGATCGATCTATTGGCCAGATTTAATAGTAAAGTGTAAATTTGTTGCAGATCAAATAAACAAGATATTGTGGCACTTTAGTGAAGGTGAACAGCAAAGTAAAATTTTTAGCAAACTCTTTTATTGCATGATCCTTAAAAGGACAGCAGTGAAACAGCAGGTGAGAATTAACTCACAGTTTATATGGACCTTTACTTTATTCTCACTTCCGCCTACATAACATTTCAGTTCCGTTCTTTTTTGAAACCAGTGAAAATGCAGGCCAGGTGTCAAAAGGCACGAAGCAAGACACAGCCCAGCACCAGCACTGGCCCCATGTTGGTGGAAATGAGGTATAGGAAGGCTTGACATCGGTTCTCCTCAGAGATATAGCCGTCAGCCAATAAACAAGACACTACTCAATGCCAGTCGGTTTCCCAGAGTCCACGACGCGTGACACCCATGTGACCCTTAATCCTACAGACGACGAGGAGCTGGATGGCGAGGGAGTGATCGACCCGGGCATGGAGTACCTCCCGCCCCCCAGCATGCCCGCCATGCGGCAGGAGCTGCGGCCGACCGAGCACATCAAACAGGAAGTGGAGAGTGAGGGGGAGGAGCGGGCCGCCGGGGAGGATGAAGATGAGGAGGATGGGACCGCCCGGCGACGGGCCGAGGGTAGGACGGGTGACAGGAAAAAGGCCCCGCAGGAGAAAGGGGAGGCCCCCTCGTGCCCCGGCGCCCCCCGCTACACCCCCCTCAGCTTGTACGAGGAGCGGCAGCTGCTCCGCCGCCTGGAGGCCTGCCCCCAGGCGCTGGCCGTCACGTCCCAGGCGCAGCGCCTCCACAGGAAGCTGCTGGTGCGGCAGGCCAAGCGCGAGCGAGGGCTTCCTCTCCTGGACCTGGACCGGGCCGTCAGCACATCTCTCAGCCTGGTGGGAGGGGTGTGCGCGCCCCAGGAAGCTGCAGCGTGCATACAGGCGGGCCCCGGAACCTTCCGCACCACCAGCCGGGACCTCAGGATCCTGGATCGCTTTCAGGTATCCGGCGGGGGCATCGCCGCCGGAAACGCCTGCCCCTCCGCTGCGGGTGGAGCCGCCGTGGCGATGTTGCCATGGTAACATGCTGCCGCGTCTAATGTCCCACTGTGTCTCCCCATTTAGACAACCACTCTGAACCGGAAGGGCTACCAGCAGCCCACCGTGTCCTTCTGGCACAGGCTGATGGGGTCAGACGCCAGCATGGACCAAGGGATCAAAAGCCCGTATACGTCCCGCGTCCTGAAGCCCTACATCAGGTACCCTTCGCCTTCCCTCGCGGCAGGAAAGCCTTCGGTTCCTCTTTTTTCTTAGTGTTTCCGAGCACCGGATCTCTTCCCCAGGAGGGACTATGAGAGCAGACCCCTGAAGCTGAACCTCCTGGCTGAGATCCGTGCGTACCCCCACAAGGACGATCCCAGCTGGGTGCCGGAGCCTGACGCTCCCATCGACTACTGCTACGTCCGTCCCAATCACATACCCTCAGTCAACTCCATGTGCCACGAGATCTTCTGGCCAGGTCAGTCGTGGGTATTGTGTGGAGGAGGTCTACCTGTAGGTGGCGCCACAACTCAGTCAGCATGAGCGGCCTCTCTCTAGCCATTTTCACACGTATCACCCCAGACATTTGCCTTTTCAAACGTTTGGCATACAACTGGAGATTGTCAGAGACAGACACGTTCACTAGGGCTGCGTATTGGCAAAGGTGGCCAGATTCAATATGATTCAGATTCGCAAACTAATAATTTGATTCAATCTGATTCGATTTGATTCCGATTCGATATCAGTCCGATTCATATTCAGTTAGACATATCATACATATCATTCTACATATCAGCTTTCAATATTTGGAGGTATGTTTCAAAAGCTGTAAGTAATCACAAATTTACAATGCGGAGTCACTGGAGATATATTGTGAAAACCTCTAAAGAATAGGCCAATATGCTAATATGGCAAAATCTTTTTATTTGAGTTACTAATAGGTATAGTGCCTTAAAGGCAAAATCAGCTCGTGTCATTGACTGAAAAGGATGGCTAAAAATAATATTGGGCAAGTCTAAAACTCACATGCCATGTTTCAGAAGGACATTAATCTTTTTTTATTTGAGGAACATATTCGACTGGAAATCAACCCCTGACTTAATTCTCACGCGCACAGCAATCTGTGTATCGGCAACAAAACAAGAATCAGGATTGAGGAATGGAAAAAACATCAAAGGTTTTAAATAATACTGGTGATCTTATTTTGATTTTCATCAGTATGACAGTGGCAGTAATAGTGGACTGTGCAAGGGAAGTTCAAATAGCACAACATTTGGCACATTTCAGATAATTCACAATATTCTCATAACTGACAGCAGGTCATATCCAATGATACCTTCTCCTTACATCTTTGGCTTTTATTTTGTTTAATTCATATTGCTTTTATATAACGCTATTTCACATGGCCATAAACGGTGTACTGAAAATGATTGGTGTGACACTGAAGTGCTGCTTAATTGTATTCGTGTGCTCTGAGTACACTGTTAGTGCCAGCCTCCTTTAGGTCAGAGTAAAAGTAGCTGCAAGTATGATTAGAGGACCAGTAAGGGTAAAATTCAGCTTAAATATTAGTATCGGGGAAAAGGTGTAAATTAACTGGATCGATCTTGAGACTGTCAACAAAACCAAGATCGTGAATAGTCCTAAACTGATATTTTTTCCCACCTTTAGCATTCATACCTACTAGAAATATATGGCTAGTTTAGACGAGGTGGGACAGCGTAGAGGATGGAAGAGGCAGAGCATGACACAAAAGTAAGCTGGGGGAGCGCAGCGATCGTTTCCAGCTCTACTGACAGAAGTTCCCGCGTCTTGTCATCTCTGCAATTAGCCATGCCCGTTGGGGGGGGGGGGGTCTTTATGTAAATTACCCTTTGGCTTCTCTCTCAGACATTTGTTTTCATCCGCTTTCGTTCCTGCCCCATGATAGAAACGTCGTCAAAGCTTTGGAGCTAGCGGGGTCCAGTCCATTTATGCTCAGTGCAAGCGACTGGGACATTTGCGTTGACACATGCGGTCCCTCCAGGTAATATCATGGCGGCAGTGCGTCTCTGAAAGGGGCTTCCGTCTCTGCTTCCCCTGCCTGCTAGGTGTTGACCTCTCCGAGTGTCTGCAGTATCCCGACTTCAGCGTGGTGGTCCTCTACAAAAAGGTGGTAATTGGTTTTGGCTTCATGGTCCCGGACGTGAAGTACAACGAGGCCTACATCTCCTTCCTGCTGGTGCACCCCGACTGGCGGAGGGCGGGCATCGGCACCTTCATGATCTACCACCTCATCCAGGTAGGACCCCGAGGAGGGGGGGGCACCTCCTGCAGCTTCCTGAAGGGCCCCTGGAGGTTTTAACACTGCTGTAGCTGTGATCAAGGGGACCTGAATCGCTTCAATGATCCAGGTTATAATTTCAAGTCTCTCCAGACGTAAAGGTTAGCTAAGCGTTACAATGTATGAATCCTTTACATCAGTGGTATTGAAACATTTTTGACAGGGCCCCACTAGGGCTGGTCTATTTGCGATTTCCTCCCCCCCCCCCCCACCAGATATACGTTGTCATACTTTATTTCTATTCGTTATAAGTGTTGCTTTGCCATCACATTTTCTCTTAACACTACCAGCACCTAGGCGTTTCTGCATGGTTCCTCCAAGTATGTAACCATTAACTGAGCAACCCTCCCTCTGTAAACTTTCTTTAGGTTACTAGGTCATAAGAGTCTGATATATTTAATTCATGGTGTGTCTCTTTTACCCATTTTAATTATTTTAAATTATAACGTGTACAGGTATATAACAAGTATATAACGTGTTCCCATTATTTATATTTTTAAGGGTTTTGAAGTAGGTCCCCCCCCCACCCCCCCCCCGTTGAAAGCTCTCCAGGCAGTTTTTCTTCCCTTCACTTGCATCACAACCCCTTTGCACCCCATAGTTTGAATACCTATGCTTTACCGCTTGCTAATATCAGTCTACAAAGTCCAGTCATTCAGCAGGTTGATCTGATTACAGTCTCTCTGATGAATGATTCAAGAGGTTTATTCATCACGTTCACAGTCGTACACATACAACACGTAGTGGAATGTAACCCTGGTCACTCCGAGCAGCTGTGTATGATAGCGAAACATAGAGAAAAAATAAGGAAAAATAATATAAAATGAAGGCACTTGGTACCGCGTCACGTGTGTCGTGTCTTAGACGCTCCTCGGGTATCCGTGCCGCACCCCCAAGCCGTTGCCCCGCACCCCGTACACTAATCCCGGGGCTCTGGTCTCCCCGCAGACATGCATGGGGAAGGATGTCACACTACACGTCTCAGCAAGCAACCCCGCCATGCTTCTATACCAGAAATTCGGCTTCAAGACGGAGGAGTACATCCTGGACTTCTATGACAAATATTACCCTGTGGATAGCAAGGAGTGCCGGCACGCCTTCTTCCTGCGGCTGCGGCGCTGACGCCTCCCGCACTGGGGGCCCGGGGCCCTGTGGAGATGCTTCAACATAGCGCTCAATCCACAGGGGGGCGCCATTCCCTCAGGCCTCAGCCTGCCTGCCCCATTTCTACCCAATGTGTATTTTAACTTTACCTGTCTTTTGTACATATTCGTGTTTTCCTGGGACAGCAGGCTGGGGGAAACAGTCGGGGGACCCACTGTCTTCTAGCCAAACAGGACTCAACGGAAACCAGAGACTCGCTCTCCTCCGCCATCTTGGCATTTTGTAGAGAAAAAAAAAGGATGAAAGAAGAAAGTTCCCACCGTGCGCAAGGTCTGTTTTAAAATAAGGAGCATACCGTCCATCATTTTGTAAATACATTTATGTGCAAACCTGTAGCTGATGTGACCTTTGATATTAAACAGTTTTCATATAAAACAGCTGTGTTTTTGTCAGTTTTAAAAAAGTGAAATAATAACAGAATGTTTAGCAACGCTGAATAATATCAACACTAAAGGTTTATTAGATTATTGCGATATTTAAAAGTATAGTAACAAATTCACTATAATGATTAGGGGGAAAGCATTTGTTCATAAGATTAAATAAAAACCATCAATCCAGATTTAGTTCCATCACTCACACTGTGGGACACTTAAGAACTGTGAACATGCCAGAGAGAGGATGGGGTTGATCCCAAGAAGGGTGTTTGCTGGTTACAGTACTGCAGTAACTGATTTCGATTGAGGACCAGTGGTCTGGTGGCTTCACAGTAATGTTTTTTTTGTATATAACATTCACAGTCCATATACTGTTAAACTCCATAAATATACACCAATGTACACATAGTGAATATGAAGTCTGAAAAATAAGTCAGATCATGGCAGACTTTTTTTCACCATAAATAGGATCTTGAAATAATTTTAAATGAAAAATAAAATTATAAAACCAGTTCCTTGTTTGCAGAAATTTGGACACCTTTTATCTAATGTTTTGTGGAAGCACCTTTTTCTTAGATTACAGCTTTAAATCTCACTCAGATTTTGACATATGAGAATGTTTAAACTACTATTTTCTTTACATTTTAGGATTTCTCATTTACAGGACATTAGCCCCATCAGTACCATAAAAGTACAGCTATCGCTTTATCTCAGTGCTCTTTCCAGCACATTGGTGCCCCCTAGTGGTTAAAAGCTAACATGGCAGTGGAGCATTCCAGTTGGAAGAGAGTCTGGTCTCTCTGTCAAAACACATCCAGTCTTCCATTCTTCCCAGGTCTGGACAGCTTGTCCAGCAGACCCTGCCCCATCTTGACAGCGATCTGCGTGACCAGAGCACTGCACCCTGATTGGACGGCCAGGTCGTAGGCGGTCAGGCCACGGTCATTTCTTTTCTTGATGCTGGCACTGCAGCTGTAGGAGATACAAAGCTGATGGTGACCAGAATGTACCATCATGAAGAGCAGAGACGTTTAGGAGAAATCACTCAACATTATCCTCCACTCATCCATAATAAGGTCCATAATACAAGTAAATGGGCTCCATTAGAGGATTACGATGATTAATGTACCTTTAAGGAGCGGTAGGGGAATCATTTTGGCAAGACAAGGAACAGGACTGTGATTAAAGGCAGAGCCTGAGTGGCACTGTCACGCTGAAACGTATCCTGTGATGGTGTCAGTATTAAAGTTTCAGGTAACTCCAAGACCTTTGCTGATGGTAACTCAAAGGTACATAATATAAAGTTCATCCATCCATCCAGGGCCAGCCCAATCCTATTCAGAGCCCTAAGCAAAATTTGATTGAATGAGTTGTCATTTGTCACTTTCCTTCCCATTGACATGCTGATCAGAAGGGGGGGCCCTGGTGGCTGTTGGCCAGCTACTTAGTTCATGCCTTGGGCCGACCCTGCATCCATTCATTCATGTTCCACCCTCTTCTCCTGATCAGGGATATAGGGAAAGTAAAGTTCAGAATTATCCAATTCTTGCGTACCTCCGGGAAGCTCCAGCTGTGCTAAACTTTGGCCCCCTGAATACCTCTAAAGCACAAGGCAAAGGCAACTTCAGGAAGTCCCACAGACGGACGGCCCACATCTCTCACCCCAGCAGCGTCTCAGCACACTGCAGGCCCCGGGTCCCACACGCAGCCGCCTCATGGAGGGCTGTGTTGTTTATCCTGAAGGAAAACTTGAAGATGAGCACCTCCTGCAGCCACATCTCAGCAGCGCAGCCTTAATATTTGATATTTCTCCAGCCTCACCTGTGAATTCTTCATTACTTACATGAAGGAATCTATTCCTGAAACTAAATCACTCAAGTAGCATCCAAGGTAACGGAGAATGCACAGGTGAGGCTGGAGGAATATCAAATATAAAAATATTCACTTAATATTCAATTAATATTGTCAATTACATGACATCAGAGAGATGGCATACTCACGGTCCAGACTGCTGGTCCACATCAGCTCCCTTCTGCACAAGCAAGGGGATGACCTCGTGGTGAAGATTCATGACCGCTACGGTCAGGGCGGGCCGACCGTCAGTGCTCTGACAGGAAGGGTCTGCACCCTGGAGAACCAATCAAAAGCGATGTGAAATCTTACTGTATCTCCAGGGCCTGTGTAATTAGTGTCAAGGAGGGTTTTAATGAACGATCCAAAGATGGCCTTGGTATTGCCAGATTCTGTCATATCCATCCATCCATCTTCCAAGAGTTTATCCCTTAGTAGGTCGAGAATGAATCAACATACTGTACTGTGCTAAAGTCTTAGGAAGTCAAAGAAAACGTTCAAATTCTTGATTGGGATAATAAGTGTATATTTGCTCAGAAAAAAATTGAACGTTAGAACATATAAAAATTAACAGTAAGACAATAAAAACTATCAAGAACTTCTTGATAGTTGTTGGCTGCCTAGAAGAACACCCCTTCAGTTCCCAACCCTCTCCTCAGGGACACTCCATAAATACTTTTCAGCTCACTTAATTAACTTCATTCATTAAATAACTCAATAGGTATAGATTAGTCAAACAAGATGTGCTGATGTTCAAGTGAGAAGATACATGGGGGTATTAGATGGTTACTGTAAACACTGGGATGACTTTAGGAGAGGTTTTGAAATGGCTGACAACCTTTGACAGACATGCAGTAATATCATAGTTTTATACCAACATAGAGATCATTTACACATGTTTTTCTTCAATTACCTAAGGCTTCTGTATGATACTTTGGTCAAAGTAAACGCAGTTCATAGTACTTTCCTCAGCATTCTCATCCTCCTCGATCCAAGTTCAGCATTTGACTCGGTTAACCATGATGACCTCCACTGGTATCACAGACGTAGCCCTTCAGTGGTTCAGGTCATATCTTACTAACAAACAGCAGTTTATCACCCTAAGTGCACACAAGTCCTCCACCTCTCCTGTTGTGAGTGGTGTCCCTCGGGGGTGAGTTCTCAGGTCCCTCTTCCTAATCTACATCTAACCCCTTGGTCAGGTCATTCGTCAGTATGGGCTTAATTTCCACTGCATGCTGATATTCAGTTGGATCTCAGTACACACTCCTCCATTGACTCCCCTCCCAATACACTAACTAATTGAATCTCAAATTTAAAGCTTTGGAAGCAGGCTAACTTTCTCAAACTCAACATAGACAAAACTGAAGTCTTACTGGTCGGCCCTAAATCATTAGCATCCAAATCCTGGGTATAGTTTTTCCTCTGTGGTGGGGTCTGGCGGGCCGACCCGGGCTCTGTGGTGCCCGGTGGTGCCGCTGCTCTGGGCCCCGGCCGGGACGGGCCTGGGCCCACCGCCCTGGGTGGATTTTGGGGAACGGGGGTGCTTATGGGGGTCAGTGGGGGAGCTGGCTC
>JABFEB020000041.1:15110432-15133865 GCA_019775895.2 Stomatorhinus ivindoensis
GGGGGGGGGGGGGTGGGCAAAAAAAAAAAAAAAAAAAAAAAAAAGCATCCAAATCCTCCAGTTTCTCTGTTAGTTTTGATGGTGTCCCTGTAAAACCTGCTACTGTTATCAGAAATCTTGAAGTACTAATTGACTCTACACTCAACTTTGATCTACATATAAAATCTTTCACCAAAATTGCATTATTTCACTTCCATAACTTATTTGCCCATTTCTGTCCAATACCGATGCCCAAACTCTGGTACACACATTCATTACATCACGTATTGACTACTGAAACTCCCCTTTCATTGGTCGCCCTGCATAATCTACACAAAAGCTTCAGTATGATCAGAACTCAGCAGCTCGAATTCTCACTCACACTAAACGCTCCACTCACATCACGCCCATCCTGTATCAGCAACATTAGTTACCAGTCCCGGCTCAGATAAAATTCTAAATATTGCTTCTCACTTTTAAAGCTCTGCATAATCTCACTCCTCGCTACCTAAGTGAACTACCGTCTCCATTCTCACCCTCTCGCTCTTTCAGATGTTCTAATAATAATCTCCTTGCTGTTCTACACACCAGACTTTCCGCCATAGGTGGAAGGTCCTTCACTGCCCTGGCCCCCATTCTATGAAACTCTCTTCCACCACCCACCCCCCCGATGGCTCTTCCATCAACATATGTCTACTGTCTATTCTTGATTACTGCTTTTTTTCTCCCCCTGTAAAGCGACCTTGGGTTTGCGAAAGGCGCTATGTAAACGTAACCTATTATTAATATTGTTGTTAATCGATTGGCCATTTCCATAAAATGGCAAAAGTGCGATCTGTGCACCACGCAGTACCTGCAGCGCTGGCCGCTTCGGTCTATCCCCAAATCATCACTCTGCTCACTCACCTCGTCCAGCAGCTGCTGCACCACGGCAGTCTGTCCCATCCCAGCTGGTCCCAGCTCCTGCAGCAGCCGGTTGCTGTGAGACTCCTGGGACACGACGAACAGGTGAAAACACATAACAAGGAGCCCCGACCGAGATCTCTGAGCGCCACGGAGAACCTTACTTTGACTCACATTGTCAAAAGTATCCTTCTTCCGGCGAATTCTTCTCCTTCTGAGGGAGGCAGCCAATGACGTGTCACCATTTTCACTCGCTGTGGGGAATTTAGAAATCAGAGAAAATGCTCACTGCTGCCCCCTCCTGGCTTGCTGAGATAGTACACCACTCACCCAGACTGCTCTGACTGTCTGACAGGCCGTTGGCACCCTCTGTCACACTGCTCAGGAGGTTCCCACACCGGTCCAGGGCCTTTTCCACGAAGGATTCCTGGCGAAAGGGGAGTAATGCACGTCACTCCAATGGTCAGGAATGCCTCAGGCATACATCAGTCTGAGAGCTAAATAACCTTATAGCTGTCAGAGGCGGCCAAGGCGAAGCTCAGTGTCAGATTAACTTCGTAGCCATCTTCCTGTATGACTGCAGAAATCATCTGTGGAAAGGTAGTGAGCAATGAAAATTTCACTGCAAAAAATCGATACCAGGGCATTACTGTGCTCACACAACAATAAGATAATACAGTGGTACCTCAGTTCTCGAACTCATCAGAACTCAAATTTCTTAAAAGTTGAACCAACCAGTTAAAAAAAAATTACCTAGAACTCAAAGTCAAACCGTGAACGCCGACCAAAGACAACTTGTACACGTGGGGACTTAAGTCGCGTAGCATGTCTCTCAGCGGAAATATAGGGTAACGCTTCAGTCTCAGCCTCGCATTTTTACACTAGCTGAATACATATATCTAGGCAGTAAAAATACATTTAGACAATGATAGACAGTAACAGCAATTATTATTATACTGTATAATAAAATACATTTAAAAATAAAGATTTCTTATTAATTATTATAATATTAATAATAAACCATTAATACATTTAATTATAATAATATTGTCATCAGGGTATCAGGGAATATGGGGTTTAATTACAGGTAAGGCAGGCAAAATGCACACAGGCAATACAATGACCGGGCTGAGGAAACAAACTGAAATGCGGCCTAAATACAGAGGACTAATGAAAACAACCAGAAACAACTGATCACACGGGGATTCCACACGGGGTTAACGAGGGGGTGTGGCACACGGAAGGAGTGGACGATCGGGGCAGGACACATTGATTTTTTTTTTACTTTACACATTGTTTGAATACATTTATTTTCATAATTTACAAATTACTGTTTTGATAAATGTGTTTAGATGTGTTTAGTACAGTATATGCACTTCTTGTTTTATCCAGTTCATTTTGTGTTTAAATGCTAAAGAAACATATATAAACATTTCATTTTTTGGGACCAGGAACCAATTAATTGGTTTTCCACTGTTTCTTATGGGGAAAATTCGATCACAGCTCGAACTTTTTATGATTCTATCTGTTCTGAATGGATTAAATTGGAGTTCTGAGGTACCACTGTACTAATGTTGTAAAATAAGCCAGAGAAATCACAATAATGCAATGGAAATTACCCAGATTTTTGATGTTATATCACACTAAAAGCATTTTTGCACATAAACTTCAGCTTCTCAAACATTAATATTTTGGTTATCACTCTCATCATATAATATTCATTATTTGTTATGTTAGTCATATGATCTACAACATTTGCACCATCTTTAAATCAATTTGGGAATTATACTAATACTGATAGTATTAATGATATTAATGCTGACTAGTATTAATATCATGCACTGCATTACTAATCCTGAATGTGCTTGTACTGTAGGTGGGGTTGGGTAATACATTGATAAAATACTGTATCAGAAATATGAACTTTTGTATCATCATCAATTTTAATATCATGAGTATCATGGTATAGCCAAAACACTTGTTTTCTTGTATAAAGTTCTAATGCATTTTTTTCTAAACAAATTCCATCAAGGTAAGAGCCTGTTGTTGGTGTGATTCATCATTATACCTGTCACATGCTCCATAACTATTCATAAAATATTCTGGTAATTGCAATCAGAAACACTCCAAAACACCCAGCATATTTTACGGAATTTTAGAATATCATGATAAATATCGATACTGTGAAAATTGCTGAAAATGCTTTGATATTTTTAGGACATATCATCCAGCTGTACTGGTGGTATCTGTGGAGGTAAATTATTTAATAAAAACCACATTTCATTTCAAACACTACAAACCCATAAAAAAACATTGGTGACTGTAAGCAATCAGCTAGGAGTCCGATACAGTGAATTGTTCTTGCATGTTGAGACTATGAGGGCAGCACTTTCACCCTAAACCCATAGGAGGGCGCTACAGATGCCAGCTTCCGGGTTCCTGCCAGGTCTCTGGCCCTCACCTTGCCCATGCGAGGCTCCCCCATCAGACCTCTGAACTCCGGGCTGTTCTGAGTGTAGCTTCGCAGATGGGCACAAACATGGTCCACCTGTTGCCTCCAGTAACCTGGAATGACAGGTACAGCAGGAATGGACCGAATGGTGCAGCAAGCTCAAAGTATAACACACCGTATATCATCTCACATGCAATTTACTACTAAAGCACTTTCACCCATCTACAGGCTCATACACACAGTTCTTTGTTACTTGTTAATAAACAGGATTCGACAAAAATGCATTATCCGCCCGCCATTCTATCCTGGGATTCCACAGCCAATGTAATTGTGTATCGGTATTCCAACGTGTTTTTAAAACAATTGCTTTGAGTCTGAGTCTGATGGAAGGATAGGTGGATGGATGGCGCTGGTCACATGATCAATTCATAGAACATCATCATATGTAGTTAGCCATATGATACTTTGTAAACACTGACTTTACTAAGCATCCTGATCCACACATCCATGACCTCTTATTAAATTCTCCACAAGGACACACATGGCAAACTAAATGTTCCAAGTTGTTAATCATTCATATATCCAGTGATTCCTCCTGCATTATCTGTAATATTATATATCTGTATAACTGCCTGTCAAATAAACCCACAAATAAATATTTATAATTAATTTGCGTTTTGTAATTAGAAAATCGCTTATGTGGAGTTGTGAATGCTTATGCTTCTCCATCCATCCATCCATCCATCCATCCATCCATCCATCCCCAATAAGTGCTTATGCACTATGTGAGCAAAGAGCCAATCCCAGGAATCCCACAGCATGAGGCAGGGGGCACCCAGAGCAGGATGCCGACCAACACACCGGAGTGCCTGACCTCTGCCGGGGCTCACAGCAGACAGCAGCGGCTTGTGGTCGCTCATCTGCTCCTGCCTGGCCGTGTCCCGTGCTGCCCGCTGGCTCCTCCTCTGCAGCTCCGCTCCCGATGGGTAAAACAGCCCCACCGTCTGCGTGTGCCGGGTGATGCGGCGCGGCGTCTGTGGGGCTCCCGTGGTGGGCGAGGAGGCGCTGAGGACCGGCTGCCAGGTGGCGGTGTCCGAGCAGAAGGTCTGGAGGAGGCAGGAGAACGGCAGATGGAAGAAGAGAGCGAGAGAGGGTAAAATGGCTCTCAAAATTATTCCAACCCAAAGGCAGACATTTCATACAATTACCCTAAATGCTGGCAGTAAACAGAATTGTAAGAATGGTATTTAATTGTTAAAGGGGTAGTTCAACCAAAAACTGAAAAAAAGACATGTTTTAGAGTGGCTTTAATGGTTTAGTGTTATCCTTGAGTTATCCTAGTTTTGGAGAAACATCAAGCTTCTCTGAAATATAATGGTGTTCTATCTGTGTTGATTAAAAAGCCTATGTATTTTTTGGCTTTTTACACACTCCAATCGCATCACTGCGCAGAAGATTTTGCCAGGACGCTCATACTCATAACTTCGAGTTACAAGCACCTTGGCAATATCTTCTGCGCAGTGATACGTTTGGTGTGTGGAACTCAATAGAAGAAAATAGTTCCTACACTAAACTGCTCACTACAATTTCAGTTTTGGGGCGAACTGCCCTTTTAATCATCAATAACCAAGAGGTGGCGCTGTACACACATTTTCCTGCTCTGGGGCTCCTTCCCTGGAATGAGCTGTGCCAGGTCGAGAGCCCGATCTGGGGGGTCCTGCCAGGAAGACCCCACAGGAACCGCAGAAATTGGCGTAGGGATGACTGGTGGCCCCGCACTGAGAGCAGCTTACATGACTAGCTAAACGGCTAGGCTAAAGGGGGAAGTAGAACAATGACATTAATGCATGGAAACATTTTGCCCTTTGAAGCCTTGGTGACAACTGTAGGATGACAACAGTACCTTGGAACCACACCAGTCACAGAAGCGGGCATCCAGGGTATTGATCCTCGAGCATTTGGAACAGCAGACCATCTTGCCATCTGATCTGAGCACAGGGGGGGCACTGGGGCGACTGACGACAGCCTGGAAACACAATACGACAGCACTGCAGACCACCTGAGCTAATTGCTTTCCACACCCACTCAGATTTGGCTCTAAAAGGCTCTTACAGTTGCCGGATTCAGGAGTCTGGTCTCGCAGGCAACACACAAGTCGATGTGTGCTGGGTTACCCGTCCCACACGCAGGACAGATGAGCTTGTCCTGAAAAACAGACACAGGTCAACCATGACTCTTACACGTGTGAGGACACGTGAGGAGTCGCATATCCAGTGTTTAGCCTGATACATCTACACTAGTGGCCAAAATTGTGGAAACACCTAGCATTTTTGGCATTACACTTTAAAAATGACTATACGAATATTGGTTGTAATGTTTATAAATAATTAAAGACTGTTACAAATATGCATTGGATTATTAAATAAGTAACTGGAGCAATAGTTGAATAAAGATCTGCAATCTCTAAACATAGGAAGTGTTTCCACAATTTTGGCCACTAAGTGTATAATGAAATAATCAAAACCATATACAAATAAATGGCTTTATCAAATTAAAAAAGTTAGTGTTCAGGGTTTCTAGTCAGAAACACGAAAAATTTAATGTAAATTTCATCATGGTGATGATTTTAAATAATTTAATTGAAAATACAGCATCACGATTAAACAGGGATGGACAGACAACAAAAAGCAACCCCTGAATTTACAGTCAAGTGGCTAATTTGATATTTCGCTGCAGTAACTCCCCACTCCTAGGGAGCTGTCCATAAGAGCGGAGGAAGGAGAAGACTTTCAGGGGTCTAGACATGAGGGAGGCCCAAGAGCATGTGAGAATGGATGATGGTAGCTGGATAGTGTCCCAGCCATGTCTTTGTGCGACCTTGGGCCTGCATAAATACAGCCTTGGGGCTGCATAAATATGACCTTGGGGCTGCATAAATGTGACCTTGGGAGGCATCTTACACTTAGTCTGATGGTGGCCTGTGGCTGGCGCTGCTGCTCCAAGGGCGCTTCACAGACCACACAGGTCACGGCATTCAGGGGTACCATGGTCTTGCAGGAGACACAGAGGCCCATCTAGGAGGCAGAGCTCAGTGTGAGTCACGTTCAAGGCTTTCAGCAACCCACTGACAAGCTCCAAATTCAGGTTCCTTTGGGGATCTCTGAAACCCTGCACCAAGATACCTGGGCACCCTCTGTGGGGGGCAGACGTTGTCCTGGGACGGGGGGCACGGGGGCACCACACTGAAGGCAGAAGCGGGCAAACGGGTCGGAGGGGCGGGGGGAAAGGCACTGAGCACATCTAAAGCGGAAAAGGTGATACAGGTATTTATGTAAACGTTACAGTGATCTGAATCCAGCTTTGCTGTGGTTCAACTGTCTCAGATCTCGAAAATTCACTGTTTCAAACAAGCAAGAGCAGCAGTGTTGCATATGAGCTGCTCACCGCAGGAAGTCCGTCTCTCTCTGGATTCTGGAGAGCTGAGTCTTTGTTAAGCTTCTTAGTGAAAGGGCTCCCCATCCCACGTCCTTATACCGAAAATTTGGGAAAGACAATACACTCCATCTTTATTCTGTTAAAATTCATAAACTTAGCAGCATGCTAGGAAAACAGTCCATGTAATAAATATGACTTGTGTTTTTATTATCATTCTACTGGAATGCCTTATTTCATCTCGGTAAATGAGCTGCTGAAATGTACCTGGGAATGCGTGTGACTTGGCGGGATGCTGGCCAGCTGTTTGGAGGAGGGGGGCTTGCGGGGGCGAGGGCTAGCAGAGGTCTTAAGGGAATGGCTTCCGCGGGTGGTCACTGCTGAGGCAGTGAAGGGATAACCTGAGTGCAGCACTAGTAGCTGCATTAGATAAATGCAGAACTACAGCATTAATGCTGCAGTCATCAGAGTAGTTTTTCCCAATCCGGTCCTCAGGGACCCACAGCCAGTCTGTGTTTTTGCTCCCTCTGAGCTCCCTATCAGACAGACCACATTTTTGCACCTGGTCGGGAGCTGGGAGGAAGCATAAATGTGGAGTGTCTGGTAGGGAGCTGGGAGGGAGCAAAAATGTGGAGTGTCTGGTAGGGAGCTGGGAGGGAGCAAAAATGTGGACTGTCTGTGGGTCCCCAAGGACCGGGTAGCGAAACATTAGTTTAGAGTCTCAAAGTGAAGGAAATACCTGGCTGCTCCTTTGAGCTGCCTTCCCACGTATTTCCCAGTCCTCTTGTCCATTTCGCAAAGGAGTCACCTCCCTCACACATCTCCTGCAGAAGTATTTAACTTCACACACGTCACATATAAAACGTAGGTCCACTGGACAACGAATAAGAGTCAGTCACCTGGCTGCTCTCACCTGCTCCCGCTCGGGCTTTCCCTCAGTGCTGAGAGGGTCATCAGAGGGAATGTGGTCCACCAGGAAAACTTTGGTCACCACAGCACTGTCCCTGCCATCACTGGAGCAAATCATTAAGTAAAGAAGTTAAAGAGCATTCACGGAGCTCTTTGTGTGTCTTTTAGAAACATATAATTGTATTCAGGTTTTTGAAGGTTTCATCAAAAAAAATAATAATAATTATCATAAAAGTGTTCAGTTTGCTGTTTATATAAAATATAAATACTGTATAAAACATTAAATGTCTCTCTCATATTCCCACTTACCCTGTGCTGGCTAACGCTCTCACATACACTTTTCCTTTAGGCAAACATATGGGTTCCTTGTACTGCAGCAGGCCACTGTCTCTGAGGCCAGGTCTCCTGGGAGCTTCTGGCTTACTGCCGTCCAGCGTATAATAAATAGTGACATCTGGGGTATCTGGGGAAACACGGATAATCACAGCAGGACTCGTCTCAGAGATAATGCCTTTTTAATTATACTAGATGGACAAAGGTATTGGGACACACCTCTTAATCATTGGATTCAGGTCTGTCATTCAGAGACATTGCCACAGGTGTATAAAATCATGCACCTAGCCATGCAGTCAGGTTTACAAACATATGTGAAGGAATGACCTGTTCTGAAGAGCTCAGTGAATTCAAGCGTGTCACCTTTGTGATAATACAGTTTGCGAAATTTCTTCCCTGCCAGATATTTCACAGTAAACTGTAAGTGGTATTATTAAAGTGGAAGTATTTAGGAACAACAGAAATTCAGCCACAAAGTGTTATGCCACGTACAGTAACACAGTGGGGTCACTGAGTGCTGAGGTGCATAGTGTGAAAACATGTCACCAACACTCTGTTGACCCAATAACTGCAAAGTTCCAAACTTCCTCTGGCATTAACTCCAACACAAGAACTGTGCTTCAGGATTCATGGAATGGGCTGCTATGATCCAGCAGCCTCATATCAGTAAGCGCAATGTCAAGGATCGGATGGAGTGATGTAAAGCAAGCCACGACTGGACTCTGGAGTAGTGGAAATATGTTCTATGGAATGACAAATCACGCTTCAGTCTGGGTTTGGCGGATGCCAGGACAACGTTACTTGCCTGACTGCACTGTGCCAGCTGTGAAGTTTGGTGGAGGAGCCATAATGGTGTGGGGTTGTTTTTCAGGGGCTGGGCTAGGTCCCTTAGTACCAGTGAAGGGAACTCTTAATGCTTCAGCATAACAAGACATTTCCAACTTGGTGGGTACAGTTTGGGGAAGGCCCTTCTCTGTTCTAGCATGATTGTGTCCCAGTGCATAAAGTAAGGTCCAAGACAGCATCAGGTGAATTTACTGATTAAGAACTTGACCGGTCCATACAGAGCCCTGACCTCATCCCCACCAAACATTTTGGTAATCTATCAGTTTACTGGCTCCTTACCTGACTTGATCTCCACAGGTGTAGTAGTGTCTATTTGGTGCTTGACTATCCCAGGAAGTGGTGCTCTGATAGGGATGATTTGTGGAGCCACGATCGAGCCTGCAGTCATGATCTAACGGGAATCTGATTATAACCGCATAAAAACATATAAACACATTTTAATAATCCATCAGGGGAATCAAATTAAGTACAGTCTTTATGAATATTATCAATGCAATTTTAATTCAATTAAATTGCATAAATTGTGTCTCCAGTCCTATGTTTATCATGACAGTACAGTAACAGGTTGACGAATGAGAAAACTTACGCCTTACATATTGTTTTTTTTTTTATTCCGACAAGTCATCTGTATAATATTGCTTATTTGTATTACCGAGTTATCTCTGCTTATCTATGCTTGAAACTGCCAGTTATATTATTTCGTACATCTGATCACAGCATGGCTTTCATTTGAGCAGCATGATGTTACCCTGTTATTTCTTTTTTTATCAAGACATCATTATGTCTCGTGAAATCTGAAAAGCCGGCATACTTACACGGCCTCCAAAGCGTAAATCTGCAATGCACCTGCGTTCACATTCAAAAAATGTCAATATTGTCTTCTTTTCAAACATTAACAGTCCATATTTTACACAACATAAAAAGTAGCAGATGCTCTCAATTGAGTTGCTGCGGCCTGAACCCGTATCCAGCGACGCGGCGGTTTCCACGCCCACTACAGCATCGTGCGTTCTTATTGGTCAAATCTCATGCCTTAACGACCACTGCAAAGTGGAATGAAAACACTATAGTGAAATGTATTTAATTATTAAATTTACCTTTCCCTTTTAAACTTATATTTGGAACACATTGTAATAACTTAAGCTATTCTTATAGGAAGATCTTTATTTGTTCATGCAGACCTCTCTAATTATTGAAATGTATAATTTCATACTTTCATTATTTCATGTAGTTTTATGTTGCATTAATAGTAATGTGTCAACATTGGTTAAAAGTCTGTTCAAAATGTCAAAATTATACACTTATTAAATAGCTCGAAATAGCGTTGGTACTGGGGGAAAATATGCAGATGTATTGTTAGCATCAGTTAAACTGTTAGGAAATTGCGATCACAAGTTAACTTATTTATTTGTTGAAATGTTTTCAAATAAAATGGACATTTCGATATATTGTAAATAAAAATATTGCGTCTGTGAAATTTCAATCAGGCTTTGACTAGTCTACTAAAACGCATGACGTAACGCAGCAGCGAAAGACCCCAGTTAATAGTGATGCTATGTGACGCGGTTGGTCATGTAAGGAGCGAGGTACATGTATGTTTCTTGTTAATAGTTTTACGGCAAGATAATATTCAATTGTTTTTTTTTCCATTTTTGAAATGGCCGAAGTTAAAGTAAAACAAGAATCTACAGATCCTGTGGACATCGAAAACAGGTAATTTTTTCCCATTGTAATTGCCAGCCTCGCTCCCCGTCAAACTGGGATGTAACTTGTCGGAACTACGCTTTCCTCTCATGTCTTAATATGAATCTTAATAACGATGGCTATACAACGTTTGCAGCTGAATGCAGGTGGTTTATCTTATGTTCTGATTCCTCTATATAGATATACCCACGGCTTTAAATTATAGCTACAAAGTTGTAAGAACGATTTAATTGACCGATAACATCAAATTCTACAGTACTGTCACACCATGAGCGAGGCTAGACCCAGCGTCTAGTAAAGTTTCTGACGTGTCTGTTTTATGTCCACGTTACGAAGGATAAAGGAGCTTTGCAGCCAGTTTCCTCATGGAATAACCGACCAGGTCATACAGAATGACATGCCTCACGTAGAGGCTCAGCAGAGGGCCATGGCCATCAACAGACTGCTCTCTGTGGTAAGGCGCAGTCATTCTGCATAGCCCCGAACCACTGTTTAGTGAAAGCGAAGGTTAAGCTGATGCAATCGGTGTTCAGCATGCCCTGTTCAGTGTTTCTATTGAAAAGATTATTTCCTGGTGTTTACATCTAATTTTTACTGCAAGCACTATTTAATTTTTCAAAACAGGGTCAGCTGGACCTGCTTAGGAACAGCAATGGACTTCTGTATAGGTTAAAAGATGCCCAGACGGCAAGGTACAGTCTCAGCTCTGATGTAATGCTTGCTGCATCTGGATATGCGTGTTTTAAATATGTGAGCCATTAAAAAAAATCCCATTACCATTGTTGATTTTGATTAAATTTGGCAGGTTGATTACACATACCTTCCAGAGTTCAGAAATTATTTCTGGTTTTTTTTATTTAATTCCCTGTGAGACATAACACCTTTACTATACCCCGGGTAGCAAGAATAATTATTCAGTGTGTTATGGGTTATAACTTTTATTTTATTTTTTAAAATAAACAAAAATAGGGGCTAGGAGTAACAAGTCAGTATGTGTACCACTTTTATATAAAACATTGATCTCCTGCTTGGTCCCCTTCATGACATAAGCACCCCAAAATATGTCATCTTAATCTTGATAGAAATGCCATTTGTTGTGTGAATTAGAATGGAATCGATATATTTTCATACTGTAGATGGTGGGGAGGGGCTGTTTATTGTCTTTTTAGTCTTTTACATAGAGGTGGATAGTTCAGGTCCAGAAAGTAACAATCCAGACCAAGATTTCATTTGAACCTGCCAGTTGAGCATAAAGATTCACAGTCACAGAGTACTGAACTGGTTGGTTGTGACAAAATCTTTTTGCTTTCTGGATGTGAACTATCCATTTACTTTTGCACATAATGTACAAACTCTTACTTGCATATAAATAATGGCTACTTGATGTTTTCTTTCAAGTAAAATGAAGGGATCTGACAACCAAGAGAAGTTAGTTTATCAAATCATAGAGGATGCAGGAAACAAAGGTAAGGCATCAACGATTAGTATAACCAAATGCTTATATTATAATTGAAACTTTTTCCTTGGATGCTGATACTATGTTTAAAATGATCACATTTTGTTTTTTCTCTTGCCTTCTCTTCAGGAATCTGGAGCAGAGATATCCGCTATAAAAGTAACCTCCCTCTGACAGAGATTAACAAAATCCTGAAGAACCTGGAGAGTAAGAAGCTTATCAAAGCTGTGAAATCTGTGGCTGTAAGATATGTTTTTTTTTGTATGCATGAAGTTGCATTATTTGGCCATTAGGTGGCAGTCGAGGCTATTTTTACTTTGGCATGCACTGCGTCAGCTTTATACGGATATATGCTAATTTTGAAATTAAATTAAAATCTCCAAATACTTCTGCATATTTGTGATGATGAGAGTTATGGAATCTCTTTTTCCAGGCTTCTAAGAAAAAGGTGTACATGCTGTATAACCTTCAGCCAGACCGCTCAGTTACTGGCGGAGCCTGGTACAGTGACCAGGATTTTGAATCTGAGTTTGTGGAGGTCTTGAACCAGCAGTGCTTTAAATTTTTGCAGAGCAAGGTAGTTATTGTAGTGAGTTCCTGTCTGTAATGTGTGTGTGTGTGTGTGTGTGGTACAAAATATTGTGCGTATGCATTATACATTGGCAATACTGTGAATATTTTCACTAATAATTATTACTATAATGTTTTATCGTACATGAGGTTGCCATTCAACTCAGTATTGACGAGACATTCAAAAATAATTTACATTTCAACCACAGTATCATTTGTTTATAAATACCGAGTTCAGCCAAAGTACTTGGGTATTAGTTGTCATTATATTCATTCACTTGCATAGTGTGCCTGTATTTGAGTAATAGAGAGTTTCTTAATCATGTTTATTGATGTAGTTGCCCCATGCGAGTTAAGATAACAGCATGCATGAATTAGAAGGCTGCACCAAGAGCTTCTCCTAATCTGGACTGGACACTCATAACTGTAAATCCCCCCGATTGCCAGGCGGAGGCAGCACGGGACAGCAAGCAGAGCCCTGTGGTGCAGAGGAACAGCTCCTTCGCCACATCTCACGAGGTGTGGAAGTACATCTGCGAGCTGGGCATCAGCAAGGTATGGTCTGCTCCGCCCTGTACACCCCATAGCCCCTCTCTCCATGAAAACCTTATTTGTTGAAAGCAATGTTTCCCAACCCGGTCCTCAGGGACCCACGCACAGTCCACGTCTATGCTCCCTGCCAGGCGGTCCACGTCTGTGCTCCAAGCCTGGGGGAAGAAAAAAATGTGAACTGTCAGTGGGTCTTCAAGGACCAGATTGGGAAACGATGTAAACACCTTGTTACGGCCCGTAAGAAAAGAGTGAGTTTTAAAGCTGTCCTGTTATCTGTGAAATGCAGCCTATCCTGCATGTTTTTCACTCATTTTCCAGTTAGTGATTATTATGTAGGGCAGAGTATTTTATCCAGGTAAGAACTTAAGTTGTGATATTTGGCAGTGTGGTTGAACTGTCACTAACATGCCCCGCCCATAAGCAATTTTTGAATCAATTTATTTTTGTAGCAACATGTTTGCAGCGGTAGTGGCAGAGTGTAATATTTCTAGGTTAGTGTGATTAGTGCATGTATGCATTTCTTTGGTGTGGCTTGGTCATCACAGGTGGAGCTGTCTATGGAGGACATAGAGACCATCCTGAACACGCTGATCTATGACGGGAAGGTGGAAATGACCATCATTGTGGCCAAGGAAGGGACGGTGGGCAGCGTGGACGGCCAGATTAAGCTCTACAGAGGAGTCAACTCCATCATTCAGGCAACAGGCCTGGTGAAAACACCCTGTGGCCTTTGTCCCGTAAGCTGTCATTCCTCCCCGACAATAGTGCACTTCACTAGGGCCGCTTTCGTTAACTAATCACATTGATCAGGCATCCAACTATTCAATTAGTTGGGCCAAAATAGAGGGTTTAAAGAAAAATGTTTTACTTTACAAAACATCAGGAAGTGTATTTTAAGTCAGTGTTGTAGCAAAAATGATGGTACTTTCAAAGACACTGTTCTGGCATAATGAAATCTTTGCGATAAAATTTGTCGAGCAGGTGGGGATCCTACTGTATAATACTGTATTACCATGACACCCCCCAAACCTAGTAGCAACTTTTAAAACTGTTCATGAAAAGCTTACCCATTTCACTACACTGCTTGTGTTTGCTGCAACAAATGTCTTCTGCTGGCCTGGTGGAGCATTATTGTTGTAGGCATGTGAAACCGCGACCGTCTGCATCCACGGCCAAATGTAATATGGACACATGCACCTCTATGCCCGGCATGTAACGGAATGCGGGAAAGTGAAGTATGACCGAGTTAACATTGCTAGGTAGTGATGTCATTATATCATTATACAGTTTACACAGCAGTAATACAACTAATTGATGACGGTTGAAGTTTGTTGTGAAATATTCTTATTACCAATTATTGCCCATGTTAATGATGAGTTGCTGTAGCCCTGCACTTCATACATGTGCTACTTCTGCTGGTTAAATTGATACACAGCAATGCCATTCTGCTTGGCATTCAAATGTTGGGTGACAACTTCAGGAACGGAATGAGAGCTGCGCAGTGCTGGGTATAGATGTCTTACAAATGGTTGGTTATTGAATCCCAGCTGCCACTTAAAAGTGGTTAATATGTGGTCAGCTGAGTTAGGGAGGGTTATGTTTGCATGCTTCTGGAGAAATGCAGATTTGATTTTTCTTTTTTTATAAAAAATTTTATTTCCAGTAGTCATTGTACGTTCAGTGTTGTACTGAAATCAGTTGTCATGAACCTCTGTTCTTGTCAAACGTCCCCTATAATTTAACAGGTAAATGCTTCTTAGTGTTTTTTTCATAATCAGTAAGAATCCTGAAAGCGAAACATTGATTGGCTAACGTTCCGGTGTCTGCGTGTCCCAGGTGTTTGCTGATTGCCACGAGGAAGGTGAAATCTCGCCGTCTAATTGCATCTACATGACCGAGTGGCTGGACTTCTAGCTAAGATCCACTGCGCTTCAGGGATGGATCCGCTCTGGGAAGGAAAGCTTGACGCCTTTTCGTAATGGAGCCAGTGACTTTGGAGTTTTTTTGTTTTTTTTTCTCTTTTTAAATTATTTATAGTCTTTCTTATGGAAAGCTTTAGAACTTCGGAAGATGGTGGGAGGGAAAAAAATCACTTTCTCCATATCATCTCTTGTTATTTTCACACGAGGGTGATCGGTTTCAGTTTCAGATTGAACTGGTGTCAGTAAAACATCAAGAGTATTTGTTCAATATTGTAAATATCACACCAAGCACTGTGTGTACAAAGCAGCCAAATAAAGTTTTTGGTTTTCTGTTGTAAAATATAATAAATTTATGTATTCATTCCAAGGGGGTTACAGAGGTTGGGAGCCTATTTCAGGAAACTGAGGGGTTAGCGGGGGTGAAAATCAATGCTGAACTGCAAACCCTACATACTCTACTGATTCTCTGAGACAGGAGGGCTACTCTGTCTACTTTTTTTCCTGGATCATATGAAAGGGGGCTGAAAGCCGGCTGGGGTAGCTTCAGCAAGTGCCATTTCATAGGAAACAAAAGCAGATTTCGGAAATGCCGGAATCCTGCAATGCTTTTATTCACATTCATGATGACCTGTATCACTGCACTGCCAGTGACACCCGGACAGTGGGGATGTATCACGCAGGCAGCTGCCAGTCAGCCGCTCTCCGCCATCTCCCGTACGACACGGACCAGATCCGGGAACTGCGTGTTCTGGAAGTGCCCACGGTCCGCATACTCGTACAGCCGCGCTTGCAGACCCTCAGCCACCTGCTGCTGCTCGCTCCACGGCAGGAAGGGGTCGTCCGTGGAACCAAACTGAATGATGTGCCCGCAGTTACTCCGGATGCTGTCCCACTGCCACGGTCGGCTGAAATACCCTAAATGGGAAGCAGTGGTGTCAAAGGAAGGACACAAGCAGAACACCCTGCAACCACCCTAATGATGACTTGCGCCCTATTGGACTCCACCATAGGTAGTGCATTCTGGGTCACCTTCAGTCTGGAGGTGTTCGCTCAAGTACCACTCAAAGGAAAGACGACTGATTGAAAACTACTTTCATCCTGATTGGATGAGTGTACAAGTTGAGCCAACTCACCACTCTCTTTTTCATTTTCATCGCCCAGATCAGAGGTATAAGCGCCTACCAGCACAATCGCGTACACCTTGTGCACTTCTGCATACCTGGACCAAAAACATACATATATGTGTACCTCATATACACAACCGTTAAACGGTCTTGCAGCAATATAATTCTCTTCTCAAACGGGGAAATAAAATTTAATGACCATATTCGTTCATGAAACTAGATACCCATTATTTCAGAGACATTTAAAATTTAAACAGTTTGCTATTTACTTGTATTGAGTCATGTTTTGAAAGTTCTTAATTTCGCTTGTTTCTCCTTTTGAGGCTTATGAATTAGCATGAGACTTCGTCAGCCTAACGCTGCCTGTATGTGTGTGTTTCTGGACCAGCCTGTACCTCATCGCAGCCGCAGCCCCTGAACTGTGGCCAATGATTATTGTGTTTTCATCGCATTGCAGCTCTTTCTCCATGAACGGCAGCCAGATGCTCTCTCTGGCTGTCACTGCGGAATACAGTGAAACACACGGTCTAAGCACCTTCACGTGAGGTCCCTGAGGTCAGGCAAGGTCCACAGTGCGAATAACGGCAACTTACCAGGGTCTGGCATGTTTCTGAGCAGACAGCTCATACCTGCAATCTACAATGCACAGTAATACATTTATTAGTGCTGTGGTCAATTTATAAAATGTGAACTATAAACGGGCTTACTTTGTATTCAAATACGTAAGATGCGACTCGATGTTGCTGCCCTAAAGCAGGGTGAATTGCAACTGGCTAATTACAAACATTAGTTCTGCTATATTGGTGTTTTATATATTGAGTGTATACTTTTTGGTTTACCTTATCTATCTGTTTTTTGGCCCATCCATACCAGTTACAGTGCTCTACGCTTCCAGCTCCGTTGCCGGGAACTATGACAGCTTTGCTAGGTTTCATTTCTTCCGCGTTGTACTGTATCAACGATTCAACACGCCTCAAAGTGCCTTTGAGGTGAGAAGTGCATTCTGGGAATTGTAGTTTTCTGTCTTTTAACGGAAGTCTCCATTTCTTGATTCAAACATGGGAATTGTCTTGAATCAGGAAGCTTTGTGGGTGACGGCGTTGTAGGTGTCACTCGTGCCTCTGTCTGCAATGTGCGTGCAGAGTTTACAGGTCTTAGTGTTTTTTTTTTTTTTTTTTTTTACAATTTTCACTGACCAAAGACGTGCAGTGCGGCTAATCTCAGTTATCTGTGCAGGGTTGCCAACTTTGGTCAGGTGGCTGGGGTGAGATTTTCAATTAGTGACTGCATACAAATGCACACACATTTACATGCATGTAACAGTTTTATTACCTTATAAATAATCTGAAAACAACCCCAAACACTTTTGATGTATATATTGTAGGTTTATAATGAAATAATATAGGTTTGCTGTAAGATTTACTTGTGTTAATGTGAAAATCTGAAAGCTGGTCACACCTGATGTGTGAGAGTAAGCAGCTCTGTCTGCAGTGCATGTGTGCGTGTACCCTGTGATGGATTTGCGTCTGGCCAGGGCATTGTCCCACCATGTACCCAACTATGCTACATGGGATAGGCACCCGTGACTTTGTTCCGGATAAATTGTTGGATGATGAATGGATATCGCCTTGAGTATCACACCACATTATGTAAATTACAAGATATTTATTGATTTTGCACTAAACATACCTAAAAGACTATAACTGTTTTTTTTTTTGCAAAATTTTGCCAGGCCTGGATATTTTTCTTTGTAAGAAAAGGCTTTCATCTTGCAACCCTACCCCATAGTCCAGACATATGGGGAATACATATGGAGATTGTTGTCACATGTAGTACATAACCAGTACTTGCCAGATTTTCCTGCTGCTCCTTCAGTATTGCTGTAGGCCTCTTGGCAGTCTTCCTGACCAGTTTTCGTCTTTTCTTTTCATCAATTTTGGAGGGATGCCCAGTTTTCCGTAACGTCACTGTTGTCCCATATTTTCTCCACTTCGCGATGACCAATTTAACTGTGTTTCATGGTATATCTAATGCCATGGTATTTTTGTACCCTTCTCCTAGGAGATCGATTACTTTCAACAGTGAGGTCCCTTTGATGATTAATAAGCTCTATGCAAACCATGGCTTTTGCTGTAGGATGCAGCTGAGTAAATGTCAAGAAAATCCTACTAGGACAGCTGAAGTTTATTTGGGATTAATCAGAGTCACTTTAATTGATGAGAGGTGTGTACCAAAAAAGACTAAATGCTGTAATTAAATCAAAAAGTGCTTCAACAAAGTATTAGTTTATGGGTATGCACACATTTTTCTCCCTAACAGATTTGTTTATTTTTCAATTGAATTGTACAGGTTGTATGTCACATAAAAGGTGAGAAAAGTTTAAATGATTTATTGTGGTCTCATGTTTTTAGGTCCCAAAACCCTGGCATTGTTAACAGGGCTGTGTACACTTTTTATATCCACTGTAACTGTAGGCTACTCTTTTTAGCAACCTGGCTAAAAACAAACAAAAAAACATTAAAATACTGTCCACACGACAAATCAATCCACGCGTTCATTAAGCTGGAACCACACTGCACGGAAATCCGGTTTGTGCCGAAAGCCCAGAGATGTGAATAACCGATAGGAAACCTCATTATCCTCCTCAACAAAGCAGTACACAGGGTACCCCATCTCCCAGAGCTGCTTAGCCATTATAGAAATTAACATCTTAGCATAGCCTTTACACCTGTGCTCAGGCAGCGTGTACAAGAGTCCCAGGGCACTGTGGTGATATAATAAGACCCAAGAGACCGGCCTGCCACTACCGTCCATTACGCCCCAGCTGGGGTAGTTTGTGATGTAGTTCCTCACAGAGTTGTAGCTGTTCTGGTTCCCGCCGAACTTCCACGTGCTGTTCACCAGGTCAGCGTGCTCCAAGCTCAGCGGACCAATCTGGTATCCCAGGGTACTACTGAGAAAATAAATGTAAACTTTAACCAGTTTTGTTATTTGTTTGGATGTCTATAGGTAACCAGTGCAGTTACTACACATGATGACATCAATACTGATTAAAAGATTATATTTAAGCTGATATCATTTGCTTTTTTTTTTTACCTTTCAGGCACTTTGAGATGACTGAGGTCCTCCAGCATCAACACAAACATTATTCCCTCTGTTTTTGATGGAATGTTGTGGTAAGCACAGAGTTCTTTCACCACATCTATGTGGTTGATGTCAACACCTGAAAAGAACAGTGCATATAGATATATTCAAATATACAGGTAAACGCTAAAGTTTTGTACATACTTCATAAATTAAAATTTTGTCTATTATCAACTAATTTAGAAATCTGTTATATTATTGAATGGCATTTTTAATCGCTTGCTTGAGTTTTTTCTTACCTCCCAGTAAAGTAAATGTACTCCAGTCTACAACACCATTACTACTGAGCAGTTTCTGTAAACTTTCTCTGTCACGTGAGTAGATGCTGTAGATGTTGAAATCCCCCTCTCGGTCCTGAGAACGCTACTCAGACAAAAATGCTTTTTAATGCCATTCACGTGATGTTACTTTGTATTCTTCTTACATTTGCTGAGTTATAATCCAAGTAATTACATTCCTGACCTTTCACACCACCATAATTTACAAATGAAAGTAAAACACACATGCGCATGTCTGCATAGAAAACGTCGCTGACCTAGCGTTGTTTATCGAAACACATTTGAATGATTAGGGAATTCAGCTTCGTACCTGCTGCTTTTGCTTGCAGATAATAACATTAAAGTCTGGCCAGGCATCTGAAATTACCACCATATTATTTGGTTTTCTTCTATTGATGTTGTACAAGTAGCCATACACCTACAGTAACACAAGATGCAGCTTACTTAACATTATAGCAGACTATAGCAGAGTGACACATCGCCAGTTAAACAGAAAAGCTCCTCGTTACAGATAACAATAAATGTGTCAAATTAAATTCACGCTCTAAATGAAACAGGAAAGGCTGGTTGATTACTGCCATGTGCAGCTTCAGAAGTTCAGCTTGGTTTACAGTATTCCGTTGTACCTTGAGTGACTCAGGAAATAACTCTCTGAGCGAATTCTCAGCCAGCTCCAGATCTGCGTCGCTTAGGACATGCATGACAACAAGAATCACACAGTGGAAAGCTGGGCGTTAAATGAGCCTTCAGTAAGTTGATCCACCCCCTGTATCTAGGATAGTGTTAACAATATTTGTCATGTGACAAAATCAGGAAGTTTCTACCATATTTAGCTGGCTGCTAAAGAGAGGAACTCATGTCAAAAGTGGTAGTTGTTTTCCCACAAAAAACATGCAACCGGCGAATGGCGACAAGGGCGAGAAGTCCGGAGAATCTACCAGGACCTCCTGCAAACACTTACGGCACGTAACAAGAGGTCTAAAAATACAAACCATTTACCGTCATATAAAAAACAAAGGATTTATTAAAAGATCATCCCTGGATTCCATGGTGACTGTGGGTCAAAATACGATGAACCAGTGCTTCAAGTTACCCCACCATGAGGCAGTGAAGTTAAGTCAAGTTTCTGCAGTGTAACATATTTTAGTGTAACTCTAACATTGTTTTTTCATAGTTTCATACGTATAAAAGTTTCCCATGCCACAAAACTTTTTGGCACAAGGTACCAATATTCATATAGAAAGAAGAAAATACAGCTGGAAGCAGAATCAACATGTGTCTATATTATGGTAGAACCCGTGTTGATTTAGATAAATTATCTTAAATTATGTGAAGTGGATATCGAGAAATTTTAATATATGATACAATTTATCCTGCTTTGAACTGAAGGGAAAATCACAAAACAAGGGTGTAAGTTTGGTTTCAACACTGGTAGGGACCAAATCACCCCTAAACGCTCTCGGTACTCTCACAACACAGGTCCCTGTTGTCCACACCCAAATCAACTCCTTTGTTTCAAGAATTATGTTTTAGTATTAAGACTAACAATGTTCTATTGCCAAAGTTTTAGGATAGAATTAGAAGATGTCCACTTTTACCTTGGAAAATAAAATATTAATTTAACATTAATATTGTGATACTCAAGGCGATATCCAAAAGGTTTGATTGCAGTTAATAGAAACTTTGTTGCTCTTTGTAACTATATCAACTATTTAGCAGTTTTGTGGGAATAACAAAATACAAGAATTTCTATGAATTAAACATGTTTGGAGCTATCATTACTGATGACCTGCTACAAATACATTTGAGAGCGCTGAAGCTACTAAGATAAATGGCATGAAAATGTATGTGTTTGGCCATGTTATTATCTTGAAAAGCGATACTTTAATCTGAAAATGTAAGCGATTCAGCCAAACGTTTCACAAGCCAAGGAATTAAGTTACATTACATGTAAGGCTTCAGATGTACCGCGTCCTGATATTACTTGACAAGCAGTCTGACAGACTTAGGATGTTTTTTTTTCTTTTTGTAAATTGTATTTAATGACTTGAGACACTCAGACATTGATAGCTGTGACGACCGCGCTGCGGATCTGGCGAGAAGGGAAGCAGGCTGGAAGGAGCGGAGTCGTGCAAAGGCTTTTATTCTCCGTGTAGACGGAGCACGGAGTATAAAGCGAACGAAACGAAAGCATACCGGGGCAAACAAACAAAGCAGGCAAACGCACGAACTTACAAAATGACCGATCTCACGCAGACTGGGTGAGACAAGGGTAAGAACACAAGACAATCAGACGTTAGTTAGCAAAAGCTGGTTTCCATGGGGAGCAGACACTAGGTAACGAGGAGGGCGTGGCACACAGGAGGCTCTGACAGGCGGATCATGACAATAGCCTTATTGTCACATTATAATGTTTTAAACAAATACTGTAAAAATTATCATCAAATAAGCCCCTGCATTACTTATTCCATATCAGTGATAACTGCGCAGTCAGAGCAATGTAATCCACTCTGTATTGGGGCAATCGTAAGGTTGCAGGTTCTGGGAATCCTTTACTAACAGTACGATAAAAATTATGTAGTGTGTATGTAGTGTTGCCGAGTCTCATGAGACAAACAAGCAACATCATCCCTGAAAACAAGCCCAAAATAAGCCTACTGTGTACAGATGGAGAAATCAAACCCAAATAAGTCCAATATACACAACAACATTGTTTCCCATATTATGTGTGTTCCTCATAAATACACTTTATGGACCAAAGTATTGGGACACCATGCCATTGCACCTACAAGGCACTTTTATGGCATCCCATTCTAAATCTATAGGCATCAATATATAGTTGGTCCCTCCTTTGCAGCTACTATAACTACCACTCTCCTGGGAAAGCTTTCCACAAGACTTTGGAGGGTGTGGGAATTTTTTCCCATTCATCCAGAAGAGCATTTGCGAGGTCAGACACTAATGTTAGATGTGAAGGCCTGGCTCGCAATCTCCATTCTAGTTCATGGGGTTGGGGTTGAGGTCAGGGCTCTGTGCAGCCAGTCAGATTCTTCCACACCAAATTCACCCAACCATGACTTAATGGACATTGTTTTGAGCAGTGGAGCACAGTCATGCTGGAACAGTAAAGGACCTTCCCCAAACTGTTCCCACAAAGTCTGTAAATGCTGTAAATGTAAGTCGGAAGCATAGAATTCTCCAAAATGTCTTAGTATGTTGAAGCATGGAAGGCTGAAGCTGAATTCCCTTCACTAGAACTAAGGGGCTTAGCCCAACCCCTGAAAAACACCCCCATACGATTATCCCTCCTGCAAAGATTACAGTTGGCACAATACCATGAGACAGGGCAAGTTCTCCTGGAATCTATGAAACCCAGACTTGTCCATCAGACTGCCAGACAGCAAACTGATTTGTCACTCCACAGAACATGTTTCTGCTGCTCCAGGGTTTCATGGCATGTGCTTTACACCACTCCACTCTTGTAGACCCTGCTTTGTTACTTTATGTGGTCTCAACTTCGTGGCAGTGTTTCTGTTGCTCTTAAACACTTTCCACAATACCACTTATAGTTGATCATGGAATTATTGCAAAGGTGGCATGGTTGAATTTGATAAGCTCTACATAGCGATACATTCCTTATCAAATGTACAAACATAACTGCATGGATACATTCTTGATTTTATACATCTGTGGTAATGGGTCTGAATAAATTCAATGATTGACAGGTGTGTCTATATAGTACTGTATATAACATAGGGTGACCAGATAATCCATGTCAGGGAGGACACTTTGAGCTACTTTGGGTTTTACAAACTACTTTCAAACAGAA
>JABFEB020000041.1:15159740-15177477 GCA_019775895.2 Stomatorhinus ivindoensis
TTATACTCAACTGGTTGGTTGAAACAAAATCCTGGTTTGGATTTTTACTTTCTGGACCTGAAATCTCCACCTCTGGGTAAAATCCATTGCTTTTTAGCGTTCTGTGGTTAAGGTTAGGGTTATGCCACAGAAATTAATGGAGAGTCCCCACAATGATTGGAGTACATGAACTGCGTGCCTGTGTTTGCGTGTGGCCTGATGGATTATCCCCCCATCCAGGATGTCCCATTATACCTGGGAAGGGCTCCTTAATTGCTGCACCGAATTAATGATTACGGAAGATGAGTGGATCCTAGAAGGTGACGCCAACGGCAGAGGCACCTCTTACACACAGCATAAACATGATCTGTGTATGACCTGGTCTACCATGATCAAAAGCTCCCCACCCAAACATCTCATATAACCATCCCTGCATCACTCAGAAGCTCACCAGCCGTCGCTGTCGGCAGCGTTGACGTTGACACCGAACTGCACCAGGAACTTGACGATCTCCGTGTGTCCTGCGCAGACGGCGTTGTGCAGCGCGGTGATGCCTTCGTCGTTGGGCATGCTGGGATCTTCCACCTAAAGGCATACATGCTACATGAACATCACTCCCCGTCGTCATGTTCGAAGGAATGCAAAACAGGCGAGCGTCATTAAAAATGCCGACACCCGCCAGCGTCTCTCCATGGAGGCACCCAGAAATAGCTTTTATGACTGTCTATTCAGGAGATATGTCCAAGTGGCAGATGCTTCACACAGAAACCAGTTTCATCCATCAGTGAAAAAGACCTTTTGTAGCCTCGTGCCCAGTTCTAGCTGAAAAAAGTCATACTTCAGAGGAACTCATGAATACTGCAGATTGGACGTCTTTTATTACACTGTACAGTCACTTGCACATCCTACATGCTCATCTAGACTGCAGACAGACCAGGAGCTCTTATGCTCTTTGTTTTTCATTTGCACAAAAAGCCCAGACAGGTACCGAAACTCGGATAAATCATAAGAACAAGAAATCTACAAACGAGAGGAGACCAATCGGCCCATCAGTCTCTTTTGGGGAGAACTTAACTAATAGCTCTTATCTAGTGGATTTAAAGGAACCCAGGGTTTTAGGTTGTGCTACACTAGCAGGAAGACTATTCCGTATTCTAACTACACACTGTGTAAAGAAGTGCTTCTTCAAATTCATTTTAAAATGTTCACCCGCTAATCACTGAATCAATGTCACAGCATTCGGTCATTTTGCTTTCACTAGAAATGCAGTCGACGACTGACTCGTGCCCGGGGCACTCTGCCCACCTCGTATATGATCCGCTGAACCAGGTCGTACTCCCCCTCCAGGGACGAGTCCAGCAGCAAGGCCAGGGGGTTGAACTTGACCCGCATGCCGTGGTCGATGCGCTCCGAGCCGGCTTTGCGCAGGTTGGTCCTCTTGCCCTGGGACAGGAGGACAGAGTTTACGGGACACTTCTCAGTCAGTCAGCAAGCTGGTGCCAGAAATAAAAAAGGCTGCTTCTGATTGGCTTACTGTAAGTGACCTTGCTAGCAATATGCTAAAATGTATTATTTAGATGAAGTAATCAGCAGTCCATCCATCCATCCATCCACCCATCTATTATCTATACCTGCTTATCCTACTGGGTCGTGGGGGGTCCTGAGCCTACCTGGAAGCAATGGGCACGAGGCAGGGAACAACCCTGGACGGGGGGCCAGCCCATCGCAGGGCACACCCACACACCATTCACACACTCCAATTAGCCTCAGCATTTCATTGGACTGTGGGGGGAAACCGGAGTACCCGGAGGAAACCCCACGACGACACAGGGAGAACATGCAAACTCCATACACATGTAACCCAGGCGGAGACTCGAACCCGGGTCCCAGACAACAGTGCTAACCACTGCACCACCATGCCACCCCCTAATCAGCAGTCGTTAGCGTTAAAGATCATTGTAATACTGTTCTATGATTTTAATGGCAGAGCAGTGTAAAGAGGTGGTTTATTTTTTAGTTCGCAAAACATGCAGCAGTGTGGCCTGACAGCTGAATATTGGGCTCAAAACAGCTCAGATAAGGCTGTGGTTTTAAAACGGATATCTAGAAGAGCTGATTAGGCTGGTGCTACAGGGGATCAGTAAGACCAGCATTTCCCAACCCGGTCTTCAGGGACCTGCTGACAGTTCACATTTTTGGTCTCTCCCAGTTCCTGGTAAGCAGAAATGTGTACCATTTGTGGGTCCCTAGGGACCAAGCCAGAGAGGAGCAGGTGATACAGGAAGAGCCATACCGGTGGCAGCGGGACTTGCCCAGTGACCTCTGGAGGCTGCAGGCTGAAGGTGTCCTCTCCCAAGGGGTCCTGGTCCCTGGTGCTGGGGTACGGTGGAGGAGGGTAGGGGGGATACTCCTCTTGGAGGGCCTCTGGGGGGGGAGGAGGAGGAAGGCTGGGCTCCTGTTGGTCATCCTCAGGGAAACAAGCGGTGACATCAGCAAAACCATCCTGATTGGGAATGGGGCTTGGGGCTGGCTTAGGGGGGACGTCGCTGTCATTTTGGGGAGCCAACGAGAGGTCAGGGGAGTTGAGGCCAAGTGGGGAGTCCTGGCCGGGGATCACACCCTCAGATATACGGCCGTTACAGGGGGACGAGCCTCCGCCTACTGCCTCCTCCTCCACGTGGGGCTGGTAGAAGGGGCTCGTGGCGATGGTCTCCATGGCAGCCAGGGTGGTCTTCTGGTAGAGCAGTTTCTGGATGTTGGGTCCGCTGGGACCCTCGGGCTCCGTAATGGAACTACGCTTCTTGAGTGGCCGTGGCGCATGGTACAGCTTCCTGCGCAGGGCGTCCAGGTCCGAATCGCTCTGGTGCCGGTATGGGTTCGAGATGAAGGGCAGCAGCTTGGTGGGGCTCAGGGGCCGGGGGATGCGCTCCGCCTCTTGGCCCTCGCCAGCCACAGCACTGCCCCCGTGGTCCACCTCCGCCTCTGCCACCAGGGGGCGCTCCTGGTTACCGCCATCCGGAGACTGGGACGGCTGCCCGCCTCCTGGGATGACTGGCTTCCCGTAAACTGCGGAGGAGGGAGAAGTACAAGCTGCAAACGGGATACGGTGCCAAAAAAAGTCTGGTTTTATTCCCTCGCAGTGAAGCACCATGGGAGAGGATCAGCCGACAGTGGAGAATAACCATAATGAGGAATGTTAAAGGTGGGTTTGGACATTACTGCTCAACAGACACACAGAAGATGCATCATGGACCTGCCTTCATTCCTACTGAGGGACAGGAATTAAACAACCTTCCAAATATGCAGCAATCTGACCTACATTCAAGTTAATTAAGATTGCAATTAACACATAGCTCCCGGAAAAATGAAATAAGATAATTCTACAATACCTCATTTAGGGAGGAATATTCATTTTTAACTGGAATGCTCACACTGCTGACATCCTACAGTAAAATGTCACCAAAAACAAAAACATTAGTGCAACATTTAATCTGAGGTTATCCAGCAGATTCTGCAATCCTACTGCGACCTTCTTTTCCGAAAGTGAATATTGTATATATGCACTCAGACATTCACTATAACTTCGTTTGCATAACTCTAAGCATCTATATTTACATTTTATTATTTTTATCAGATGCTGGGGTCAGATAGCAGAGTCAGTCAGCGAGATCCCCTGGAGCATTTAAGGTTCACAACCTTTTCCTTGAGCCAAATGCTAGCCATGGGATTTGAACCCACAACTTTCCAGACACTGGCAGAGATCCCTAACCTACTGCACACTACATACTTAAAACCATTCTGAAGTGTTGTTAATGACATTTGCACATCACAGGTAATGTACCTTCTTCACAGGAAATTTTACCTTGAAATGCTGCAAATCACCATATTAAGGTACCATAAAACACACTATAAAGATCTTGAAATTGAACCTTACGTGTAACATAGTACCACAAAATCCACAGAGCCATAATTTAAGGTTTAAATTTAGCAACAGTATAAAGAAAGCCTGGCTCTAAAGTATGACAATAATCGTGAAATGCCGCCCAGTATTTTAAAGCGAATAGTATCCTGTCTACAGGCTTTAAACTCAATCATAATACCGGTATCCTGGTGCTATGATAACCCAATTAAAATACCTCAGCAATCATCTCTGCTCATCTGAGAAGCATCTCATTAAACCTCCTTCCAGATCTTGGCAGCAACAGCGACCCTGAATGTCACAGCTCATTTTGCAAAGTTTATTTTAAATTAAGGTAAAAATCATCAAAAAAGAGACAATATTTTTCTGCACCTCAGTGAGGAGGTTAATAGCATAATTGTCACATTGTCACCTAAGATCTCTCATCTGTTTCAGTATAGACAGACCAAATAAAATTAGAGAAAAATCCAGGACCTACAAACATAAACACCCCATAATACCCTCATGTACCCCAAGCTGACTGCACACCTGATGGCAACTTATCACCCCAGTAACAGGTCAGACGAAAAGACTTTGGACAAAGAGAACCATTCACAGAACCGTCCCCAAAGATGCTGTTCCATGTGCTGCGGTCTAAAAGAGAACCATTCACAGAACCGTCCCCAAAGATGCTGTTCCATGTGCTGCGGTCTATAAATAGGCTCAGGAGAGCCATGTTTGCAGCACTCATCAATAGAAGGCTATGCTCTGAAACGAGCCAACTTCATTTCGACACCCTCCGACGCCCTCTCTCACCTGGGACACTCTTGTTTATTAAAGCGAATGGAGAGATCAAATCCACATCCCCACAGATTTAATCATAGGAAAGGTGAAAGAAGATCTTGGTGCTAAACAGATTAAAAAGGGGGAAGGTAGGCAGGGATATTCATCATGCCTGGCGTGGGAAACTGTCCAGATCATTAAGAGCGAGGTGCACATTTAAATTAAAAGGGGGGGGGGGGTCTTTAGAAAGGGGGGTGTTTGAGCCAGCTTTCTGCGAGGTGGGGGGACTCACCGCGACTCTGTGCACGAGGTAGCGCCCCCTGCAGGCTCTTGCCGCCCTGCTGCGTGTACATAGAGTAGATGGAGCTGGCAGCCACCGTGGGCGGTTTATGGAAGGGGTGGGGGCTGGGCTCCTTGGCTCCAGGCAGCTCGGGCGTGAAGGGCCGCACGGTGGCCGCCGGGGGGGGCTCCGGCTTACAAGGCAGGGTCATGCTCTGGAGGGGGGGCAGGGGGCCCAGCAGGTGCAGCGAGCCGGCCTTGCCGGGGAAGGTGCCCGTGTTGAAGGTCGGCAGGCCGTAGACAGACTGGCCGGGCAGGCTGGCTTTGGGTTTGGGTTTGCTGGGCACCGGAGGCGGGACTTTGGCTTGAGCCTTGGTGCCGTTCTGTTGGAGAAGAGAAACCGGCGTTTTAGCGCTTTGGCGCGATACGATAAAACCAGCGCACACTCATCACTCAAAACTCTATGGTGACATCTATGTCTAGTCATACATACACACACTGAGAGTCAATCATAACGCAAGCAATTCCATTAACAAGGGAGGACAAGCAGGACGTTACGATATATGCCATGTTTCGCAATGGATATGTTACGTTATAAAAAACACAAGCAAATCCACAGTGTCATCCACAGGCCCTGGTTTGTACCTGCATCTCCCGCAGGTCCTCGCAGCTCAGGTTATGGTGCAGGGAGGCGGCGGCGGGCGCCTTGAACCCGGCGGCCCCCGAGCGAGCCCTCTTGCCGTCCCTTTTCGACATGTCCGGGTCCTCTGCGGGGAAGGCTGGGGACAGGAGGGCGCAGGTGAGGTGAGAGCGGACCTGGTGGGAGTCGCTCAGTTACCGGACGGAGGGAGGGTTCTGGGGGCTAACAGGAGCAGGTTACCGGTGTCGGGGGAGGCCCGTGGGGGCGCGGGGGAGCCACGACTGCCGCCAGACTCTGTGCTGGAGCTGCTCCAGTCTGCCAGCTTGGCTGGTTGAGACCCGACACCTGCACACATCCAGCAGGAACAAGCGACGCTCAGTTAAACCATGGGGGGCCTGGTCTGCGCTGCCCCCCCTCCCATCCAGCCACCCATCTAGCCAACATCACCCCACCCAAAGCTCTATGATACAGTTCAATTACATGGCAAAATCCCTGAGTTCCTGAACTGCTTACAATTATAATGCGCATTCCACAAGGTATTATTTGGGTGATAAAATACAATTAATCAGTAGGGTTAACATAACCGTTACATTGTCCCAGTGCCTGTAAGATAACAGGTCCATCAATTTCACTGAATAATGAGGATAATAAAACATTTGAAATAATGACAATTATTATTAAATTATTCAGCTCAATGAAATTGAGCTGAAGGTGATCGGTGTTTTAAACCGAAAAGGCCATTACGGAACATTCATTAATCGATATTAATGATTAAAATCATGGAAAAAGAAAAAAATTAAAAAGGACAATGATTTAGTCAAAATGAGTAAGTAGCCTGAGGTAACCCCGGGCCGCACCTAGAGGGGGTTTGCTGGGGATCCCCGGCGAGCCCCTGGCCTGGACCCCCCCCCTGGCCTGGACCTTCAGGGGGGCCTCCTGGACGGGCAGCGTAGACGTCCCATCGGGGTAGGCCGACTTCACCAGCAGCTCGCGCCGCAGCGGACCGCGCGGCATGGTGGAGAACTGGATGTACGGGCCGACGGCGGCCACTCTGGACGTGCCGGCCTGCTGGGGGGGGTGCCCGTCTGCGTGGACCTGGGTGGAGGGGGGACAGTGCTTCTTGTTTAAGATAAAATGACATTATGGCTCAAATTAGAAAATGGTCCACGGTCGGCCACCTCAGAACTGAGCTATTTTGTGGCATGTTGTTTTATTGAGCGTCAATAAAACTCTTAAAACAAAAATAAAACCCTTAAACTCAATGTAACCCTTAAAACACACTGAGGGTAACTGTGATGCACGTTTCACAGCTGGGTGCGTAAATTACAATCACAGGCCCCTGTCAGTGTCGCTCCATTACAAACTCAGCATCTCATTTTAGCCAGAAGTGCTGCCTTCTGCTGCAATCAGAATCTCCTTGAATTTTCCTGCCCCAGACAGGAGACAATAGAACACACTTCAAACTGAACTCTGACTGCTAACAGTTAAAGTAAACAGGATAAACATTTCACAATGGGGGGGGGGTGAGCAGTGAGACCAGCCACCCCTGCGGTGCGGATATCCGCAGCTTGCTGAATTTTAAAAGTGCATTTTCTCAAAGAGCTTCTGAAGTTGCAGTTTTCATGGGAATACAGTCAGGACCTACGCAACCATCCCAAAATGAGATGCAGTGTGTTTACTGCTACAAGCATAAGCAAAATGCACAGAAAGCCAATTTACTTTAGAGAAAATAAATTCTGATTTATGTGCAAGTCTTAGGATTCAGACATTAGAATTAATCAGAATATAAACAACTGAGCTGCCTTTCCAAAAGACAGGCTTTATTGCTAGACAAGTCATACTTGGCTACAGTTTATTTTGGGTAAATTTTTAGCTCCAATATTTTAGCTCACAATATTTGTGGCAAACATTTCAAATATTGCAATGTGATTTTTTCCCAAAATTGTGCAGTCCAAGTATATAAAAATCAAAGCGTTTTAATAAAGCGTCCTTTGAGGCAGAGCTGTGGTTCTGGCTGTGTTCTGTACATTTCATTTCACAGTTCTGATGCCAGTAGCTTATTGTCTCCATAAAAGCAACGCATCACCACTTCCCAGCCAAAAGACAGTCACAGCAGAGAAAACAAAAATCTCCTTCGCATTATTAATGATTGTCTGTTTTCTGGAGCTGGGATCCTAACAGAACCTTGGGAGAGCTTACGGCTCAGTGCCGGGTTCCAGTTGCCATGGAGATGACCCTAACCCTAACCTGGCCACACCCCCCCACAAAGGCCACACCCATCCCCTACAGAGGACACGCCCTCCACTCACAGGTACATTCTCCTTCTGTTGCAGCGCCGCCTTCTTCTTCCAAAGCCGGTCGCGCAGCTCGCTGACCCGCTTGTCCATGGCCGCCACCTCCAGGTTACGCTTGTTTAGCCGTTCCCTCTGCTCCTGCAACTTGGAGTTCTGCTCCTGGTTCAGCTTGTTCCTCAGCTGGAACGGGAGAGACAGACAGACCCTTCACAGTGGGAAAAACCATGGCTAGACTTCCCCGGATGACAGAAGGGAGCCGACACCAGCAGCGGGAGGCTTGTGATGTCAGGACGGTGGCTCAAGGTGCTGAAGGATCCCTCATCTCCACCTGGAGCTCCTTGTATAGGCGATCCAGCTCCGCCACCGAGCTCTGGCTGTCGTGAAGGCTGTCCATGCGGCCGTTCCTCAGCATCTCCAGCTGCCGGCTGAGCTCCTCCACCTTGGAGACGGCTAGGACCAGCTCCCGCTGCTTCTGCTGGAACAGACTGCTCATCTGCTCGATCTCCTCCACTGCAGGAGCACAGACAGTCGTTTCAGCCAGGCTGATGTGCTTCCATCGCAACAAGGTTCGTGCTCACAGAAGCAGCATCTCGGTCTGCCAGGATCACTCATCGCCTCCCTACCATCACCTTCAGGCCAAAACAGGTCATGGTGCCTCCATGCACTAAACACCTCTCTCTCGAGGTCACTGCTGACTTAACCCAATAAAAATACTGACCCCCAATAAAAACGCGCTTCCCCAAAATCTTGCCCAGAACAGGGACAGTTTCTGGATTTCAGATACAGCATTAACACCCATCATTTTAAGAATCAAACGGAGCTACAGAACTGAGCCATTTTCCTACTGAAGCAGCAACGCAGTCTCCCAACAGCCAATCACGCGACAGCATCCTAACAGACTGATGCAAATGCTTAGAAGCAGGCAGCCAAGGAAGCCCAGCGTGCTGCAGTCTGCGCTCCTGGGAAAACAGCACTGCATCATTCCTCCCCTGCCAGCTCCCAGCATCTAATCAGGGAGTGCCACAGATTCCGGCTGCAGGACTGTCAACAGGTCAGCACCAGAAATTATGACTGAACTTCAAACCAGAAAAGTCTACATCAAATAAAATGTAAATAAAAATAAACTAAACCCCATAATCAGATGCAAAGTTGCTAGGTTACAGAATGGTTTCATACAGACTATTGCTCTCGTTATATGTGTATTCTGCCCCCTAGGCATGTGCCGGTCGGTGTTCTGGCTGTGACCCCGCCCATTTCATGAAGCTCTCTTCTGATTGGCCGGCAGAGCACTCGGCCCAGCGATGGTGGCTTACCCAGCTTGCCGTTGCTGAGGCGCTTCTGCTCCAGCTGGCCGCGCAGGCTGCGCACCGCCTTCAGCTTGGCCTCCTGGCTCTCGGCGTTCTCCCGTAGGCGCCGCAGCTTCTCCTGCTCCACCGCCTGCTGCTGCCGCTGCTGCTCCTGCTGTTTCAGGTGTCGCAGACGCTGCTCCTGCAAGCAACCGGGGGAGGGCGTCCTTAGCATCGTAGCTATGTCAGTGAGACGACTGGCATGAAGGGCCTCGTTCAAGGGCCCGACGATAGGATTAATATTCCTATAATGGGATTCAAACCCACAACATACCGGACTCTTAACCCACTGAGCTTCATACCACCCCCACGCTGCCCTGACTTGTCATGGAATTCTGCAGGCGGTTTGACCTTGGCGCCTGAACGAGCGACTGCGTTCTCTGATGAGGTAATGATTCAGCAGAGCCTCGTATAGCATCTGCCTCCTTCGCCCTGAGGCACACAGGCAGGACAATACGGAGGCTCCCTGACTCCTGCTCGCTTTACCCACCCTTCTGCTGTCAGTCAGGGCATCGTGCGTCCCTCCCTACTCTGTGTAACAGCCTCCCCCCCCCCCGGTATGGTTTTCCCCTGCGTCCTCCCACCCACACCGCAGGTCCCCTCTCTACCTTAGAGGCCAGGAGTTGCTGCTGAGCTTCAATCTGCTGCTGCTGTCGGGCGGCCATCTCCTGCAGCTCTGCCAAGGTCATGTCCACGTGGGGCGCCACCACCTGGGCGGGGTGGGAAGTCCGGGCGGTTTTCAGAAATCCAAAACGGAGCCGCTCCGTTCGCGGCCATCAGGTGACTCCCCAGGCTATAATCGAACCTACCACTGCGTTTATCTTTCAGCGTGTGGCAGCGAATCTGATTACTAACACATACAAGTGGGTGCGAACTGAAAAGCTGCATGTCTTAGTGAGCCCCTCTGCTGCACACATGCCCACAGACACCCGCTGACTGAACGGCCCGAGCTCACCCTGTTCTCCATGCGCCTGTCTGTCCCCGTCTTCAGTCCATTCCGCTTTGCCATGTGCTCCTGCGTCCTGGACCCACCTGCGGTTACGACAAGAGGAGAACTCCTTTTAATAGGAAAGTGATTCCCGCACAGCTGTAAATAACCTCCATTTCAAGGGGCTCTTTGAGCAAGTGGCTGGGTCACACAGAGGTTAATGAGCCAACAGAGAGGTTCAGATGCTTATCGAGCACAAAAACCGCCCGTCACCCTGAGCCCCTTCTCAGGGTTTACGAGCCGGTCTTGGGCACAAAAGAGGCTTTACAGGAGAGCCACTGTGAGCGGTTCAGCGCAAGTAAACATCAATACTGCAGCCCTCGGAAAGTAAGAGAAGAGCTTAAGCCAACAGAATGGCATCAGAATGAATAAAAAGGTTAAAATGCGGGGAAAGGCACCAGTGAGCGAGTCCCTTTCCCTGGCAGAGTGCAGGCTGCGCCGTCACTGCTTAATGTAAACACCGCGCAGGTAACCACTGCTTCTCCGTAAACAACGTAATGGCACCAGTCACACTGCACAAGCGAGTACGGCGCTGGAAGCATGGGTGATGTAAGCAGGGACATCCCTAAAAGACAGACATCCCTAAAAGACAGATGCACGACTCAAGGCTTGGTTACAGAAAACAACCTGCTCTGGCTGAGCTTCGGACTTACTGAGGAGGATAAGGAGCAGAGGAGGAGGAGGAGGAGGAGGAGGAGAGGAAGGTCCTTACCTACATCGCGACCGGGCGCCTGCTCGTGGCGCAGGAAGAAGCGCACCTCTGCCCTCTGATGACCCCAGCGCTGTAGCACGTCCAGCATGGACTCGCTCTCACCGACAGTGCGTTCTGCAGGGGGACACAGCATTCAGACACGTGGCCCGTTAAGTCCACCGAGGCCCACAGCTACGCTTTTCAGGGCCTTTCAGGAGCTTAGAAAGTTCTATGGGCCATTTCTCAGTCAACGGGATTTCCTCATGCTGCTGAAACAAAGGACCGAATCAGCATTACTGCCAACGCATACACCCATGGATCCACAAGTGGGGCCATTTATGGCCCTGGGAACACCCCATTTTCTCTCTCTCAGACCTGGAGAACTCTCCGGTGCTCACTACACATCTCCACGGCCCGACCGTGGCCTCCCTCAATGATGCGTGCCGGCGTCTCCGCCTGCCTGCACTTCACCGTACTGACAGATAACCATGGCAACCATCCACGCAGTAATCTCAGACACACAAAAGCTGCAGTGTGCGGTCTCTGAAAAGCTGAAACATGAAGCCCTGGCCATCTTTTCCCCCTGCGAAGAGTCGACCCCCCCAGACAAAAGACTGAATCCACATGAGGGTGCCCAAACGAGCCGATATGCCTTAATGGGAGTGTAATGACCAGGCCGGGCAGCACACAGCTCCCCTTCGAACCCGATACAACATTACGAAATTGTAACAAGGCAAGTGAAGGATGAGGAGGGGTAAAGGGCACCTCAACAAGCATGCCAACAAGGACACCAACTTGCCAACAAGGATGCCAACGAGGACACCAACTTGCCAACGAGATGCGGACCTGCCAGTAAGAATGCAAACATACTAGCGAAAATGCCAACAGACCAACAAGGACGCCAAAACAGCATTGCCCTTAACTCTACAAATCTATCTTTAAAGGTCTGTATGCTTCGACGTGGAAAATCACAAAATTGGGGACGCATATTCGAAACCTCTAACGAAAGAATGGGGCTGAGGAGAGAGATGCATGTATTATAGGGAGGAGAAATCTGAGGATTTTATATCGTGATTCATCTTGAAGACATTCACAATCTGCTGTGAATTATAAAAACCACAATCTTGTGCCTTCCTATTAATGCTTACAAACGTTACATGAAACTCTGATAGCCATTAAAGTCACTACCTGATCCATACCACACTCACCTACCATGCCAATAGCTCACGTACTGAATTGTTATAATACACAAGACTGTTGGGGATAGAAGGAAAACCTCCACCCCGTGAACCCACAGAGATGAGACACGCGCAATTTTACTTGCAAGGGAAACCTCACCGTTCATAGTGAGCTACGAATATTCAGTTCCTCTGGTCATTTATTTATACATGGAGATGAACAAGCTTGCATACCACACTCTATACGTCATTTTACATCCTCCCTGAGGAGTGAGTGAAATGTAAACAATAGCTTGCGAAGGGAGGCACATCCTCTCCTGCAGGAGAAAATGTGCACTTAATGCTTAACAGTATATTTTCTATGATCACATGACAGATAAACAAAGAACAGCATATTGCTGATTATACAAAGTGATTATAAATGTAAACAATTTCTCTCTAACAAGACCCTGTGACAGAGACATGTGATATAACTTGGCCAATCGACAGCCACCTGGTAGGAAGTCATTCAGGTGGTTTGGGAACAGAGCACAGATCCCACAGCCATACAGAGAGTGAGTCACATCAACAGAAATTCAAAATTCTTGATAGTTATATCATTCACATAGACTTCAAATAGTTCCACAATAGGCTTGGGGGGGGGTATTTGAAAATGTTTACAGAAGGAAGAGTGATTTTTAGTGATTAATAGTCAATAAATGCATAGATTCACAATATTTCTGTAGCACACGTGTTACATCAATATGTTTATTAAAAAGTAAAACTGGGTATTAATAAACTGTCTTGACATGTTTCAGGCTTCCCTTAGTTATAGAGCATACTATTGCTGTTTATTTCTATGAATTAAAAAAAAAATATTTCATTATTTTTCTTCAACTTGTATGGTAGCCAAGAATAATCGCATCCTAATGTTGATTGATATATTTAGAGGGAGGGAAAGTAAAGAAACATTTCAAAATTCAGACCAGATGAAATTCTTGTATTTAATTTATTGTGGTTTCAGAAAACCTGTGCCAACTGAGGACCTAAATAACCGTAATGACTTAATCACTACTAAACTCCAACATGAATAGCATGCCAAGTACTGGGAAGCTTAACGTTTTTTTTTACCCCGGGAGTTAAATATAATATTGAAGTATGTGATCTCAACAAATTCTTAACTCCTACCATTCTGCAAAAAGAAAAGAAAAGAATCATGTTTAGAACCCTTTTTTCTATAATCCCACAATGCTGGAGGATAAAATAGTATTAAGAGAGCAGAATTAAAAATTAATGGGCTGTTCGTGGTTCATGTCACATGATGCTAATTTTATCCAGTATTTTAGCATTAACTTTCCCTAAGTCTAGTCGTTCATTAGGGGATAATCCACTAAAGTGGATGTTAATTTGATACGGAGGTGCTGATAATATACAGTCTAACTTTTAAAATTGTACTATGCATTGTGCTGGTATTTGATACTAATTTCTGGGAACTATTGACAGGGTCCACAATCTGCCACTGTTGTAAAATATTTTTTTTAAATTATTAGAGTGAATGGAGTTGATGTCACTTTCTCTCTCTACACGACTCTGACAGATCCAAAGTGTAACAACTCCGTCTGTAAGACTTGCTCAACATTTACCTCACACATCTGTACCGCATAATATTTTCTGGCATTGGCCAATCTGTTCATCGCAGCATCTTACAGCAAAAACAAATTATCTATATTCACAGCAAACTACAGGGGTCTCTATTTAGGCAGAACTGAATAATTCCGCCGACTGAAAAAAAAAATAATAAAAAAAAATCTATGCTTGTCATATTAGGCATTATCAAACTATCAAATATCTAAAATGCTAGGATTTTCTATCAGATGAAATTGCTGCTGTCCAGCAACACTATTTTGGCACACTTAAAGCTTTGGTTCACTGCGAACTGAAGGGACACATCCGGTCAGCGCACCGTGACTAGGATACTAAAGAGACCCAGAAACCCATTCAGACACAGGTGCAGGTGCTGGTGGAGATGGCTCACAAGCAGACCATACAATGAGCCGGGTTTACTGAAAAGAATTAACGGAATCAGGTTGGGTCACGAAAATGTCCTGAAACTATGTGGTACAATATCGGGCATGGTCATGAAATGTGCCGCGAAGTGTAATAATGCGCATGCGCAGACATGCGCGCTGCAAATCGGGCACGGTCATGAAATAATTATGCGTATGCGCAAACATGCGAGGTGCAAATGAGGCATGCATACTCTGACATTTCACAAAGCAATGTTAACTGTAAACTATTCACACATCTTAAAAGAAATCATCCGACAAAACTTCATTTGAAATATTTAAGTTGAACAGAGGATTTAATTAGCACTTTGAAAACAATGCCTTCAATACAACATTGTGTTTTAAACGGTGCTAACAGAAGTCCTGAGGAGTATATTTGACAGTACATCTCAAAACCGGATCTCGTTTGTGTGTTACAAAGATCACATAGCGATGTTTTTCGGAAGATCACCCATCCCTACACGCATGTTAAGGTTCAAAAAACATTTAATGCTAGGATGACACTGAGTGATGGGAAATTAGCTCATTATACAGTGATGGTTACACTGACAGAAAACAATCATGGTTTTCTATTCATCAAATAGAATATAGGTATCAGTTCCATTAACGCCATAAAAACACTATAAAAGCCGAGCTAGCAAAATTAATGTGGAGAAACAAGCTAACCATTTAGCTAGCTACACAGTCACACAAACATTTAGAAACAATCGGAACTCAATGCTAATTCAGTGATTTAGCTAGCAACATGCAATCTTTTAAATTCAATTTGTAAACAAACAAGAATATTTGGATTTTTAAAAAAAACCACATGTGGTTTTGGATGTTACTATTGAACAAAACAACCAAAATGAATAAAATATCCATCTTCCAACAGCTTCTCCTTGGGTGATGATGCAAGGCACAGGGACAAACCAAGTGGGGAGCTAGCCGCTCGCTAGCCGCTCACAGGGCACACATATCCACAAATCCATGCATGTCATGTTTTCTGATGTGCTGTGTGAGAGTACACAAATTCCACAGAGAAAACAGAGCGCAGGATTCGAACCCTCAACCCAGGAAGCTACTGTGATAGTTAAAGAACAACTCTGAAATAAATAAGATCAAAAAAGCAGAGCTTAACAGAATGCCAGAATGAAAGAAAAAAAAAAAAAAGAGGAGAGGAAAGCTGGGGAGGAGAGAGAGAGCGAGCGAGCGCACGCGAGAGAGAGAGAGAGAGAGCGAGCTGTGCAAATGAATTCGGCAGACCCTCATGCACGAAACCCGTACGAGAGAGCCAGATGGCCAGAAATGCTGGTTAGTCAAGATTTAAGCCCAGCTTCCCATAAGCGGTAACAGCACTGATGGGCAGTTAGTGTGGGTAAACGAGGAAGTTCTTCGCTTAACCACTCGCAAGGTCATTTTCTCAGCTGCCGGGGAGCCAATCAGCTGGTCCAGCTAAGTCGACCGCGCCGCTACCGTAACAGAGCGATCCAAGCCTGCTCTTAGTGCCAGGGACAGCGGTCACGGAGCCCGTCCGCAGCTAACCACCCGCAAGCTGCTAGCGAAACAGATTAGGACAAAATTAGCCACCAGTGTTTTATTTTAACCCAATCAGAGGGCGGCAGATGGCTAGCGGGAGTGATTCTTAATGGTGTCACTGCGATGCCGCACCAGTGCTAGCATCACACAGCCATAACCCTGCTCCGTGGCCTACGCTATTCACATAGCGGCTAACAGAGTCACTAACACAGAACGCCACAAAGTTTCACAGAAGCAGAGGCACCTCGTCAGCACAGACTGCAAAGCAGAAGCTCCCAGTTAATAAAACATTAAAAGGCTACAGAAGTCAACATATTCCTTATTTAGAAATCACATCATACAAAAAGCTTAAGAACACGATTTATGCTTGTACACAAACAGTGTCATAAACGAAATACTTAGAACAGCAATTAACATGCATGTTTAAAGTCCAGAACCTCCGTTGTCTGAATCGGTCTTTTCCCGCACCCCTCCCATCAGGGGGGGGCCCGGCTGCCCGAACTTACCGGATCCACGCCACATCTCGGCCAGGTAACAGTCGGCCTCGCCAGTCTCCTTGCAGAGCTCCACCACGTCACGACAGAGTGTCTGCGGTGTAATAGGCACCTCGGTGAAATGCTGCTCATCGTTACAGAGGTACACGGTGAGGAAGACCTGCCAGCGAAGGAGGGAGAGAGAAACATCACGCGGCGTTTAGGGTCAAGAGCCACACCTCCACCCTCACCTTCCCTGACTCCTTCACCTCTCCTTGTTGTCTTTTTCCGAGGTAAATAGACGCAGGAGCGTGACACAGGGGCAAGATTAAAAATCATCACCACCATGCTTGGACACCAAACCCATCCCAGCGAGACCACACAGCGTCACCTACTCATGGCAAAAGAGGTCAACCGGCGTCCGCGTTCAAAACCAGGTAATCTCTATTCCTCTATCAGAAGAACGACACACTGAGGTGGGGCAGGGTCCTCGCTCGCCGTTCCGGAGAGTTTGGCCACGCCGTTGTCATTCCTGACCCTCCTCAGCTGAGAAACGCCAAGGAGATGCGGACGTCACCCCTGTGTCCGATCAGAGGGACTTGCACCCGCGGCTGACAAACTGAACGGGTCCAACTCAGACTGACAACCGGTGCAGATTTGAGGCACCTGGTCACAGGATCCGTCTCCTTCCGAATGTTGAGCAGATACAGCAATGGGACGAACAGGGAACCTGGCCGCAGAGATACCCACGAAATGTGAGGCGGGAGCCAAACTTCGCAAGTGGGGAGGGAGTGAGAGAGAGAGAGAGTGAGAGAGTGAGAGAGTGAGAGAGAGAGAGAGAGAGAGAGAGAGAGAGAGTGAGAGAGTGAGAGAGAGAGAGAGCGAGCTGGCGGGCTCGTGACGAAGCATGCCCAATCCAAGGCTGGACTGCAGCCCAGCACGACCGGCAAACAGATGGGCACCGGGCTGTCCCGCACGCGCTGCCTTATAATACTGCGGATGGTAGTGGGGGGGGCAAGGGATACAGAGCACTTAGGGGAGAGCACTCTGCAGAGGGATGGGGAGAGGACTGATATGCAGGGGCGTGATGACCTGCAGATGGCCTGACCCCACACACATACACACACACACACACACACACACACACACAGGCAGGTGAACTCTGAACTCCATTCCCTCCCCACTTATATTTAAATGATTGCATTCAGTTTCCTCCGTTTGTCTCCGTTGTCTTCCGCCTATTATTCACTATTCCTTTTTACAGTCACTGCCCTATACTATTGTGTCAGTAAATGGCACAGCCATTCTAGGCCTGCCCTGCTGGGAAAGGCAGCATATACAAATAAACTGGAAAGGCCAGGGATGAAAAGAGCAAAACTGAAGAGTGGAGTCAGATGATTCAACACATGATGCGACATCATCTTCAGGTGCATCCAACAAAATACAGATACGATGACGAGAGGAAGACAGCAGGGATAACGATATAGTGTCTGTGTCTGTCTGTGTCTCTACAGAGTTTCATGACTGGCCATTGGCTGGCTCACACGCCACACAAATCTACATCAAACAGCTGTTCAGCACTGGCTTACCGGCATGCTGATCCTTGCCTTGGGGGGGGGGGGGGG
>JABFEB020000041.1:15199093-15227483 GCA_019775895.2 Stomatorhinus ivindoensis
TAAGTTCTCCCCAAACGAGCTTGATGGGCCGAATGGCCTCCTCTCGTTTGTAAATTTCTTATGTTCTTATGTTCTAACTGTGAAGCGTGAACATCCTTGACACATACCCCTCTTAATCTCAAATCTTGAAAAGGTGCCATCTCTGAAAGCTACTGAACTATTGATTCCATCATACAGCATTTTAATTAAGTTTATAAACCTGTCTACAAATCCAAAACAACGCATGAAATGTGCACTGTTCCCCCTGCATGATTAGATGGGTTTCCTGAGTGGATAGAGCTCTGTGTATATCTGTGACCTAATCTTATTTACATTGATTAAACATGCTCCGAGCAGGTTTATGCTTACTGATTGGTTTCTGTGTCAACTGTGTGAGTCTGCTGGTGCCTCTCTATGTGTTCTAATCGACTGAAGCTCTTCCCACACTGAGAGCACTGGTAAGGCCTCTCCCCTGTGTGAGTCCACTCGTGTCTCTTTAGGGTTCCTGACCGACTGAAGCTCTTCCCACACTGGGAGCACTGATAGGACTTCTCCCCTGTGTGAATACGCTGGTGTGCTTTTAGGGTTCCTGAATGACTGAAAGTCTCCTTACACTGGGAGCAATAGAAAGGCTTCTGCCCTGTGTGAATCCGCTGGTGAGCTATTAGGTTTCCTGAATGATTGAAGCTCTTCCCACACTGGGAGCACTGGTAGGGCCTCTCCCCTGTGTGAATCCGCTGGTGTGTCTTCAGGATTTCTATACGACTGAAGCTCTTCCCACACTGGGAGCACTGGTAGGGCCTCTCACCTGTGTGAATCCGCTGGTGTATCTTTAGGTGTCCAAATCGACTGAAGGTGTTCCCACACTCAGAACACTGATAGGATGTCCCCCCTGTGCAAGTCTGTCTGTGTCTTTTAGAACCTTTGTTTATAGTCTTCTCATGCTGTGAACCCCGTCGAGCTGTCAGAGTGTCTGTACTCCCTTCTCCCAGGGTACCGAGTGTGTCTGTACTGATCTGAGCAGCACTGGGGCCAGCAGAAGTTGTGGAACACTGGGTAGTTTTGACAGATCCAATCCTCATTTTTTTGACATACTCCTTGGTGGAACAGAAAGTAAACTAAAATTATTTTCAAGTCAGACAAACTATATTTATGTGCTTTTCTGGTGTGACCTACAGTTGGCTTTTGAGATTAACAAACAAAAAATAAACCACTTCAGAACAGACAAGTGACATTTGTGAGGACACTCCATTTCACCTTGTTGGGGGTCTCGTTCGTGGTCCCTTCACCCTCAGATATCAGGCATCGCATCCCCTCTTTTTTAACCTCTCCGACACCCTGCTGGAAAGGTTTTGGGTTCATGCGGCAGCTGGTTATATTGTGGGAAGGTGTCTTCTGAAACCAAAATGAAATTAAACACTGAGGCCGTGCCAGTTAATCAGTGTGTTACAATGCACAGCCAGCATAAAGCGCAAACAGACCCTCGTTCCCTGGTCTGTGGGTCTGCTCTGACCAGGCAGCCTGGATGGAGGCTGGAAACTCCTGGATGCTGAAAACACAGATTTCTGTTTCACACAGACTGTACCACCTTAGGGCATATCCACAACACTCCAACTTAGTATCTGAGTCACATCTATGCTTTAATGACACTGATGATGTCCTGACACCATGTGTGAAGGTATCACCCAGCAGGGCAAAAGCCCTCTGATCAGTTATTTCACCTCGACTTGCCATGTGGCGCGGAATCCGCTTCTCCTCTGAATCACTATGTTTGTCCTCGCCCGGCCTTTCTGCCATCCCTCTTCTCACGTACACCGTGGTTGTGGAATTCAACCCTAGAGATAATGGGGACAATTGGGGATTACCACACTCTTGGTATCCCTGGGAGCCTGACTCCGGTGCCTGAGGCCAACCGATGGCCAACATGGCCTGGTGGTTCCTCCTCATGTAGTGCAAGGTTATTTGAGCTAGGTCATAAGGGGGGGTGGTGGTGGTGGCGATATTTTATAGTGGGGTAGTGAGTACCACAAGACAACACAACATATCCTGAAGTATATACTAGAAGTAGTACATACTGATTTTTTTTGGTTGCTGCATTAATTGTTCAATGACTGTACAAATTTTTAAGTATTGATTTATTCATTACATACATAATTTTTTTTAATGCAATGTTGTTACTGTTTAGGGATGGGTCGATCCACATTTCTTCAGTTCTGATCCGATTCCGATACAAAACTGCCAATACTGATACAGATTCCTATACAAAAGCCCTTTTTACTTTAATATTTAGTTTACTTATATTATATACACTTCATAAATTATTCATATTTTTAAAGTACTAAATATCGATAAAAAATGTATGCCAAAAAATCTTTAATTATGGTACTTCAAGCATACATACAGTGATAATTCTGTCAACTAAAATTTTGACGATAAGTATTTGTTGACAACCTTTTATTTCATAACTAAATTTTAATGACAACATAACTCAAAATGTGTTTGACAATGACACTTACAGTGAAACCTCTGCTATGCTCTGACAAGTAAAGATGAGAGTAAATTGCAGTCTCTGTTTGTGCAGACAACCTTGATCACAGTAGCCACCTCAATGCATTGGTTGCTATGCTTTTTAACCACTTATTCACATGATTTATTTATGTCAAAGGTGGTCAGGTCAGGTCAGGTCAGGTCAGCACACGCTAATGCAGCTTCTGGCTGCACCCACCACACAGTGAAACTCCTTGGGATCCCAGCCAGCGATCCCCCAGGCAGATACATGGTCAAGTCCCACCCCCCGGAAATGGCCATCCGTCTGCCACATCCAGGTGTTACATGGGCATCCCCTCGGAGGTGATGCTACAATTCCTTGGTAAGACCACACCTAGAATATTGTGTGCAGGTTTGGTCACCATACCTTAAAAAGGACACTGCTGTCACAGCAGACAGAAGTCACTGCTCTCAAATCCACTGTCAAAAAGAGTTGTCGTGCGACTGACTGTACAAATAGATTTAACACGAAATAGGAGCTATCTTTTTAGAGACTGCTAAAAACTAAATAAGCAAGTACTGGACTTGGATTGGTCACGTATGGCCGATACCAGATCCATGAAATAGGTCTGGATTAAAAGAAAAGTATTAAGGATGTTATTGAAATTGTATACTTTTTTCTATTTTTAAGATAAAGAATATCTCAAAGTATTTTCCAACAGGAGTTGAAAACGTCCCACTTGCCTAGAATTGTTTCCTTATGGCCCAACTCAAAATTATTTCAAAAGCATCAATAAGGGACAAATATCAGTAATTTGTTGTATGAACGTGGTTTACAGTGAGTAGTGAAATTTCTTTGATTTAATTACTTTTGGTGCTTGGTTCGTTGTCATCATTTCTAGGTGTGATGGAGTACAAAGTTAATCGTCACATTATATGAAAAGGACAGAATAGGACCATTTTTAAGCAGAACGAATACAGCGAAGTGTCAAGACATTCCAGTAAATAAATCGCTTCTTGTGACTGAAGGCGACTGTATTTGCACAAACGAGCACTGTCGAAAATTATTACTGTATTGTTGTTCTATGTACGTTGTTACTGTCACATTTACAACGTTTTAGCTTAAAGGTGTGATTGTAAAATACCATAATAAACAAGTAATTAGATTAAAAAAAAAAATTTACTTAAGGCGGTCACTTCCGCTGCTCAGGAGAGGCGAAGCGACTTTGCCTTTAAAAAAATCGATTTAAGGGGAAGAGGGGCAACACTGAAGCCCCCCACCGACACTGAAGAACAGAAAGCGAAAGTAGTAGCTACCTAAAGCACAGCTACGAACCAGCTCCCCAAACGTCTTACTGTGACTCAAAAGTTGTTTCCAAAAACGGTATTTTTCCTGCGTCGCTTTTAGCCGTAATTACTCTTTAGACTGTAATATCTACCGACCGCTGTAGCCTGACGGAAAAAGGACTCTTCCTTTTTAATTCACTCGCGATTTGCTCCGAGCTAAATAAATGAACATAGTAGATGGCAATCTACCTGACGCTTTCTGTGGCTTGTATCACAAAACTGGATTCCTTGCTTAGCTAATTAACTTTGAAGACATGTAGCAGTAGCCGTGGTTTTCGGTATCACGACGCTGGTTCTCGTCTTTTAGCTCAAAAACTACAATAATGAACTCTTTCTACACAGTGCGGTGACGTCATATCCGAAAGCGTGAAATACGGCTCACTTGTTTCTGTTTGAGGAACTTTGATCACAAGAAAGGAAAAACTGTTTCAGAAGCAAGAAAAACAATATTACAAGCAGTGTTATACCCCTAAGTGTTAAAAATCTTCAAAATATAATGGCACTTTAAAATTGTCTTCTAGGCACACCTATGGGCAATTTGGCAAATCCAATTAACCTCGGGACATATGGAACCCTGGCACAGACTTCAACCCACATCCCAGAGGTGTGAGGCAACAGTGCTAACAGGATAAAACAAGAAGAGCATTTTTCTTCATGGCTTCCAAAACGATAAAGATCTTATCCCAACATTACCCCTGTCCAGTCGAATGCACCCAATGACCAGACTGGAGAAACAAACTGAAACGCAGACTAAATACAGAGGACTAATGACAACAACCAGAAACAGTTGATCACACGGGGATAAGGAAAATCATGGATTTTATCAACCGGTCTCTCAACACAACTGACACCATCTTCTCGACGAGAAACCCAGGTTCAGGGGAGCCTGACTGTCCTGCACCTACCTATTCAGAACCATGATTACAGGTCTAATGCTGATTGGATTAGGCATTGCCCTGGTTTATCGAAGATTGAAGAAAACGATGACAGCCGTTCAAAGCCCCACTAGGCTGGCCGGGATGGCAGAGCTGTTGACACTCAGACTGTGACTATTGATCGCAAATTGGATAACATCACTGTGACTATTGATCGCAAATTGGATAACATCAGGGAGAAGCTCACGGCTTTGCAAAGGATTTTGGATGGTGGAGACCAACTTGGACATTAGAGGAGCTGTGAAATTACAGCTTCTCACCTGAAAACCCAAACAACCCTATTCTATCTGCTTTTGGCTCCCCCCTAATCAGCATTGGCCTCGGACAAGGCTGCTGCTGAATTAAAAACTCCCCCAGAAGAACAAGGCAGTGAGACTCTCTTTCATTCCTCTCCCCCGATCCCAAGGACATCCGGATACACACACACATATACATACGTACAGATTCGCACTCACCGCACCCCCAACCCAACGCCTCCGCCGCTTCATACCCCCAGAGTACACAGGCGGGTCTGTGACCAGCACCTCTGACTGCAGGACCGGATGGCTGTTTGTCTATGCTGGACTACCTCCACCTCCCCACTTACCCCTCCTGTTTGCAAGTCATAACTGTTTATGTTGTAAGGTGTAGTGCTTATGTTGCTGGGGTGTTTTTTTCTGACCCTGCATTGTCCTCCCTACTGGAGTACAGCCTGGGGCTGTTTTTTATTCTCCTCTTCTCTCCTCATGTAATTCTGTTTTCTCTGTTCTTCCTATATAACATATTGTTTGTATATGTGTGGTCGGGTTGATTGCCAGTTTTTCACTGGTACTTGTGACTAGTGACATGGTGTATTGCAACAGCAATAAAGGTTTCATCAATCAATCTTAAGAAATAGTAAGGGAATAAGATCTTTCATATGGTCAAAGAAAGAGTCAGCGTCATCCTTAGAAGAGGCTGAGGAATATTTTGGGTTTCCCCTCATTTAACACTCCTGATTCAGCTCCTTGAACCTCCTTGTGCTAATTACCACACAGCACTTGAGTTGAATAATTTTTGGTGGAACAGGGAAAGAACTAAGCTACACAGGGCTTCACCCCCCCCCCAGGACAGGAGTTTGACACCCCTGGTATAAGGGAAACAATAGAGGGGTTACTGGATGCAGACGTGTTGGTGCAACACCCTCTTCCTGCCTGTACCTAAGGCAGGAGGTGAAAAGTGGAAGGTGGTTCATGATCTGCGGGCAGTGAATGAGGTAGTGGAGGATCAGACAGCAGAAGTTCCCAATCCTCCCACACTGTTGACAAATGTGCCCCCCACTGCAAAATGGTCTACAGTTGGGGATTTGTGTTCAGCGTTTTTCAGTGTGCGCCTCGCAGAGCAGCCACAGTTTCTGTTTGCTTTCACCTACAGGGGTCAGCAGTATACTTACACGAGGATGTCACAGGGATTTAAGCATTTGCCACATATGTTTAACCAGGTGCTGGACTTAATTTAAAAAGTACATAGATATGGCATGTGGGTGGATCTATTGCTGTGTGCTGACCCGCTGGCAGACTGCCACCAAGACTCAGTGCAGATGCTGAAGGTCTTAGCGAAAGTGGAGCATAAGGTGTCCCAAGGCCAAGCTGCAGTACTGCCAAGAGCAGGTTACGTACCGGGGGTGTGAGATTAGCCATGGGAGGAAAGCTGTAGCAGCAGAGGGAATCGCTAAGGCTTAAGAACCTATGACGGTGTCACAAATGCTGACTTTTCTATGGATGACAGGATTCAGCATGGACTGGACTGAGGACTACGCTGTGAAGGTGGCACCGTCGCGGGCATTGATGAAGGAGGAGGCCACACTAGTCGGAAGCCCCCCCTTTATGTGGAAAGTATGTGCAGGCATGAGCTACCAATCCTGATCTCATCCGCCGCTGTGGGTCAGGCCCTTGGAATGAAGCAGAAGCAAAGCAAATGTTTCATACAAAGACATTTTGAATTTGTGGGCCTTATGTCCACTGATTGCAATTATACAATTTAAAAATCATTGTGGGGAAAAAGAAAAATGTCACAGTAATTTTGAAAGACAACTTTCAATGTCTTATCTGACCTGTTCATTTTTAAAGGCATACAAAAGCACGCTGAAACCAGCTTCTGGGTTGTATATTGCATTTTGTAATTAGTTGATAGAAATTAACATGAAATATATCTCAGACACACAAAATAGATTAGCCTAAATTTTCAACGGAGTCACAAGCTGGTCCTTCGTGTTGCCTGTAGTGCTGGGATTTTGGTTGACCTTTCAAAGCACCTACAGCCAAATTTGTCAAACAGGAAAATAATATTGTTCTTTAGATTCGCCCTGTGGCATCGCTGTCTCCCGACGGTTTACGTTTGAAATGAGACATATGGAAACTTTTGTTTTTTTAAAATATATAATATGTGACTCATTAGCTTTATACAAACTACATAAGCTCTTTATCCATCCATCCATCCATCACCACTTAATCCCAACTGGGGTTCAGGATCCTATCCTGGGAACAATGGGTGCAGGCAGGAACCAGCACACTGCAGGGTCGTCCGCATGTTTTTGGAAAGTGGGAAGAAACCACAGGGAGAACATGCAAGCTCCACATACATGGGACCTGAGCAGAGACTTGAACCCTGGTCCCAGAGGTGTGAGGCAACAGTGCTAAGCACTGCACCACCACACCACCCCTGGTTTCACAGTTTATCTGGTACTCTTTGTATCAGTTTTTAATATCTGCTAATGATAGGCTTGACATGAATTGTCCTCTGGTTAAAGAATGAAATGGAAAATGAAGCTCTAAGTCGGTATTCAAATTGTCTTAGGTGTGCACATACTGTATTATACAGAGAAAATGACATGGATTCATGTACTTTTTTCTGGGATGAGGGGCAATAGAATATTTGTTAATTCTGTTACGCATATCGTGATACTTGTCATTTTCACCACATGCCAGTTTGTTTAATCCCCTTGCCACCCTAGTGACATCATTAGGTCTAGTCTGGTCACCCCTTTGTAAAAGGTCTGGCTGTGCTTCAGTCACTGTCATTCTATATCATGCTGTCACCATTTTATAATATGTGTTCATTCCTGAATGTAATACAAGATAAGAGGAAAATGCCCATCCATCTATCCAGTACCAGGTCTCAGTGAGTCTGGGCCTTTTCCTGATAAGCACAAGGTCCCAGGCAGGGGGTAGATTGCATATCATTAGATGGAAATGGGAGTACTTGACTAAGTTTCTTTTAAAACTGCATCTTTTAAATTAGTTGTCAGATCCACCCCTGGTTTTAAAAAAAAAAAGTAGAGCCCAGATTTTTGCCTGTGGCACTTCTATTTAAATAACTTCTTCTAAATTATGGTATTCATAGGTGGATATGTATTGTACATTCCAACAGTGCCATTTTTCTTGAATAAAAATCAACTTAAAATGCAATGTTGTTTATCAGATTTAATGCAAAAATGTGACACATTACCAGGCATGAAGTGGATATGAAATTGAAAGGTCAAGATGACTTGCATTTCCAAAGAAAAATCATAGATTAAACAGGAACTTTTATAGTCGCTATAGATTATTAGATGTTTGTTTGCAGTGTGATAAAACATAGCATTAGCCCACAGCTCATTACTCATAATTAGCCTTTATTATTCCAGTTCCATGAGTCCCTTTGAACATTTCTTTTGGCAACATTTCTTTTCCCTGCCAAACTAGGTCTCACAAGTGTGATTGTTTTACAAGTTGGCCGATACAGTTATTTAAAAATTATTTCATTTCAGAAGGCTAATTATTGTGTGAAATAGATTATGTAGTATAATATCACCTTAGGAAACATGGGTAAGGAGTGTGTAACTGCTAAGGACCCTTATGAGATATGAGTCAGTTTAATGGATTTCTGGCTTTGGGATTCATGCCTAATGTTAGCAGATGAAAACATGATGACTTTTCTTTGACACGTCTCCAGATCTTCAGCATCTGGTTCTCAAACATTCATGGATAGTAAGAGAAACTGTTGAAACAAAACATTCCTATCATCACCGTCATATGGTTACTCTAGTTACTGTGTGACCTTCAAGAAATTTCAGAATGGATTAAAATAGAGTTAAACCAAATATATAATAAATAATGTAGTGTAGAAAGATAAAAAATAAACTACGATGGAGCAAAAATTTATTACCTGACTAAAATTCATGGAAACCACTCCTCTCTTGGCACTATCCAGTGCTTGGAAGACCCCTGTGGAAAGATCCGGTAATTATAAACAGGATCAGGTGCCATGTGACCTATTCGCTTCTGCCTGTTTGCAGCCTCCGATGGGGAGGTTGGCACGTTACTCACTGAACATGTTTTCCAGCCGTACGATGCAGGTGAGATAGTCATCGAAGTCGATCTCCAGGTTGGAGTCACCAAACCTCAGGCAGATAAGCTGCAGTAGCTTGTTGTTAACTTGCATCCCTGGAGAGTGAAGCCGCATGCTTGTTTGAATGGTCCTTTGTCTTATTTTTATTAATCAATCCCTGCTTATTCAATCATCCTGAACCTAGAACCACACAACCAACCCCCCCCCCCCACACCACCACTGGCACAATTTATTGTCAGTTTACAGACATTATTGTATTATTTCTACTGCTCTGTGCTGCTATCATTGATTACACACTCAGTGTATAATATTACACCTACACCCCTTTTCTAGCACTGTCCTGTGTTTTTGCACTTATACAGAAATAATTCTGAATCCCCTCCTTTGTCACATGCTTTCTGTATGTTTCACCGTCGTCCTGTGGGAACATCACTTTATTTGACCTGATGAACCTGGAGTCTATCGAAAGAAGTAAATACGGCAGGACAAATCTAATCATACACTATGGGCAATATAGAGGGAACCCACACACCACTGGGAGAACATGCAGATTCCAGACACACAGCGAAAGTAGGATTCAAGCCCCAACCCTGAAGGTGTCAGTTTTACGTAGGTGTGCCTCACCCGCTGCTTTAAGGGCACTGCGCAGCTCGTAGGAAGACATACGCCCACTGCGATCCGTGTCAAATGAGAGGAACAGCATCTGAAAAACAGAAACACCCTCACTTCAGATAGCAGGCCAGCCAGACCGGCTATGAAGTACTACTGACTCATCCTTGTGTAGCCCTTCCCTGCCACACACCCCTTGGCGCCTTGCCCCAAGACGTCAATCCAGTTTTTTTGTTCTTAATTATTTAATTTTTTTATTAAACAGTACCTCCAAGGTGTGGTAGGCTTGGTCAACAGCAGGGTGTAATGCTGCAGGAACTAATTATTGTACAAGCAGAAATTATGTAATGCACCTGTTTGGTGTGTAGGACCTAACCTCTCCTGTGAAGGGTGCCAGGTTCATGTTAAACAGGTTCCAGGTATCTGCTTGCCTGTTTATCCATGTTACAAAATCCTCCGGAAAATAGGGAATCTCAGCAATAAAGTAAGCAAAGGTTGATCCTTGCAAATTAAACTGAAAATAATGGCAATCTTACAGTTTATTATCTGTATTCTTTATACCACAGTAGGTTTTAGGGTCCTATCCAAGAGACATCGACAAGCAAAACAAAACTAAAATGTTTATCTATACATACCATCCATTTCTTGAATTTATCCCAGAAGATTTTGAACTCTTGAAAATCCATAGTACCAGAGTTATCCACCTTTATGTATTCAGTCAAGTCCAACATATGTAAACTTTTATACAATAATATATCTTTTAACATTTAGGTTCGTTATCAATTAAAATTTTAAAATACCAGAACTACTGCAAGTTTATTACATGACAAAATACAACATATGCACACTGCTAATCCTTATTCTAGTGCAGCTCTGCTATGAAAGGGACTGGACTAGAGCTGAAAACATCATGAAAAAATTTCCAAAAAGTGCAGAGTATTACTTTTCCTGAACTGAATGAGGGAAACGTGATCCCAGAACGTTCTGTAACAGCTGTCATGTGTAGAATACTGCCCTTGGTTAGTGTCTGCTATACTTTGCTGTAGCAACACGGTGTTTAGCGTTACACTTATCACAGAGGAAATATCTGATCTGCTTCCCAAATGAATCCAGCCCACAGAGGATACATCCATGAGGTTGATCATGCTGTGACAGGTGTCAATGGACAGGTGGTCAAACTTAACCTCCTGTCCTGAGACGGAAATGAATAAACAAATGAGCGGATTACAAATGAATAGAGCAGAGCGTCATGATGAGCTGCCCATGCTTTGATAGTGAAGATGTGTGTGGTGGTTCACTTACTCCTCCTGAGCACCTCCGTCAGCACGTGCTGCAGTTCCCATGCACTGATCACTTGGTCCTGATAAGGGAACAGCAAATAAGTTCTTCCTTTAATCCTGCTGTACACATATAAACCAAAACTAACACGTAGACCAAGTAGGGAGAGATATAAAGTAAAAAAAAAAAAATCACAGAAAATATACAAGCTGTATGAGTCTGGACATTATAATTTTAATGCTTATTCATGTGCCAGACACTAATGCTGTACAGTAGTGGGACTGCAGGTAATTATACAGCAGAATGTATTCAGTAATCACACACACAATGGCGTGTATGTGTGTGCCTTACCGATCCAGCGATCTGCTGGAAGAGCTTCCTCAGGCCCTGCTCCTCCTTGGTCTCCTCCTCAGGTGCACTTGGCTTAGGGGGCTGGAGTAACAGAGAAACAGGTAGAGGTGGGACTCCTAGAAGGCTCGGCCATTATCGGAGGCTCCATGCTTTACCCGCGGTTTCACTTACTTCTGGCAGGTTGGCCTCAATGGAGTTACCCATTTCCCTGTGGAGTGAAATTAGTATTTTTATACTGACTTTTTACCAACAATGTAATATATACTTTACCAATACAGACACATAAACACATGTTTGTACTAATATCTTTGTGGGGACGTCCCTTCATTCCTATGGGCAAAACCCTAATCCCAACAATGACAAGCCTAATCCCTATCCAGCCCTAACCTCAACTATATATATATATATATAAAAATTTAATTTGATGTATTTACATTTTTATGAAATTGATTTCCAAAAATGTCCCCACAATGTCAAAATTACAGGTTTTTATCCCACAACAAAATTACAGTTTTTTTTTATCACATTGTGGGGACATTTGGTCTTCACAACAGAAGGTATACATAACCTCCCCCAACACACACACACACACACACACACACACGCACACACACATGCACAGGGATGCCAGTTATCCTCTGCATGTCTTTGGAAACCAGGGCACCAGAGAGAAACCTTCATAAAACAACAGAGTGGAGCTGAAACTGAAGCCCTTGACACTGGAGAGGTGAGGTGATGCTGCTACTCGCTAAATGAAATATGACCAGTTACTGCACTGCAGCTACTGAAACGTACAGACAGTTGACTTTGGTCTCTGAGAATATCCTTATCAGGAAGTCAGCCTCGCGATGAGGCTGGAAGATGGTTGGCACGAGAAGATAATTCCCAGCGGGCAACTGGAAGCGTTGGGAGAGCTCTCGCACGTTGATGTACGACTTGCTCCGTGCTTTAGAGGCGTTATAGCGGAAGAAGTCTTTGTCAGCATGGTCCTCGCCGTCGGGACACTGCGAATGATCCAAATTTAGCGTTAAATTTCAATGAAATGAAAAACGTCTAAAAATACATTCTATCATCTAAAAATATTTTGCTCGAAGGGAACACTACTTGATGGAGCCTGCAGTCTTCTGGCAGGAACAGTGGGAGGTACCTCATAAACCGCAAAGCCGATGGTCTCCAGGTCGAGTCCTTCCTTCCTTAGCTTGCGCCTGTTCTTCTGCATGACAGCGATGATGACATTGCACAGGTGTTCATTATCATCCTTATCAAGCTCCACCAGGGTCAGCTTGAACTGAGGGTTTGTCCAAAATGTGTCTGGAGCATTTAAAATGACAAGTCATTAATTGCATATCCAAAATCCAGTTATTTCATTCATTCTTCATTTTAGGCACAAGTCATGTTTGCATATATTCAGTGGTCAAAAACGCGCTGTATGAGATGAGTCTAACCACTCGAACAGACAGCAATTGACGCACTTATTGTGTGAATGTAAAATTACGTCTTTAATTTACTAATTAAGGCAAGACTCCCCTGAGAGAGAATAATGGACAGAATAATGTTCTTTTTATTGGACTGAAAGTTCCGTAGACTTCAGCAATCATAAATTATGGAAGCTGAACTGTTGATAATATACTATATTATTCCTTTGTTTTATTCAAATCCCCTTGTTAATATTGTGAGAATAGTACAAATTCAGTTGACAGGTCAGGCTCTTTGAAAGAAGCACGGCCTCACCAATGTAATTGCGGCATCCTCCAGCTGTTGATCCCCGAATCCAGTTTCCCTCAAATACTTTCACCTCCCATTTCTTCTTGTTGCTGTCAGACAGTGATTCCGGCGTCAGATTGCAGATCTCGATTCTGTCATAATTGTTCTTGAAGTCATTGAACTCCATCCTGAAATTCAGAGACAAAAGAAAATGAAACAGTACATACAGCTAAAAATACCAAATTTCTAACTGCCAGAACTGTACCAGAAGTAAATGATAAACTAATTCATCTTTTATACTGGCTTGAACAGGAAACTGTTTAAAATGTGCAGAAGTGTATAAGGTACAGTATATATGGCACCGTGCTATTGAATGGTGCACATTATATAGTTTAGAAACATTCATAAAATTAATAACTATTAATTATAATTATAATTATCATACATAATTATTTATTATTCATTGTGTATTCTTAGTAAATTGATAATTGAATTTTATTGATAGTGATTCATGCTGATAGCTAGTCATTTTACACTGATAATAATTCTAACATGATGTTAATCAGACTTACCAGAATTCTCCATCATCTGTGGCCGTCTCCAGCAAACGATTCTTCTCGGCCTTGTCAATTAAATTCCACTCAGATGAGCTGGGAAAGTGAAACGGTGTCACATTGCTGCTTTTTCTGGTGACAGGACACAGTAACAGAAACTGAATAGCTGAGCGCCCCCTACTTGTCACTCCATGGCCCGTTCCACTCCACTTGTCCCCAGGGGTTTCTGATTCGGATTAGCTGAACCACTCTCCCGCGGAATTTTACCTGCAGTGTTTACAAAACAATATTACTTATCATCAAGTTCAATGTAAAGGAGAATGTTGCACATGTATAGATGTATGTTTGTCTGTGTGAAAGCTTCCCTAAGAAAAACAAACCTTTTTCCCCACTTTAAAAGTGGAATTTATGGTCGAATGGGTACAAGAAAAGGTGAAATGCCCAGGCCAGATCTGAATTGTGCTACACTATGTGAAGAAAGACCGTACAGTGCTGGCACATTTCATTCAGTCCATTCAATTTCTCTTAAGCTGCATTCAGATCATTGGTAGATGCTACCTTCCCATGTGTTCAGTGTTTTTTATGATTTCTTTTTCTGCTGAAGTCTCAGTTTTAGACATACACTCAGTCAGGTTCCAAACTGCACCAGCTCTGCATTACAGACCCCATTGTTGCTTTTATTCATACAGTACCAGAACGAAACATTGTTAATAAACCATCGACATTTATAAACATATATGATATGAATATCTGATTTTCTTGTTCTTATAAAATATATCTATTTTAGACATTAAGCAGTGCAGTGTCCCATACCTCTTCCACCCCTGTGATAGAATAGGCATGCCCCTTAACCAGGCCTGTGGTTGTCTGAGCCTCTGACTCAGCAGAACTTGTGATCTAGGGTGACATTACAAGGCAGTTATTAAATGTAGTACCATTTCCTGGAGAATATAATGATGGAACATTGAATAAACAGCGAACATATACATCACAGCTCTAAACAGTGAATGCAGCACAGCAGTGGACATATACAGCACAGCTGTAAACAGTGAATGCATACAGCACAGCAGTGGACATATACAGTTTAGCAGCAGTAGTTTTTGCTGTGTGCTCATTTGGTTTTACGCCCTCAGAATGAGCAGCTAAGTGTAGTCTGGGAGGACAAGCCTAGCAGCATTACCACAGTATATAGACTGGATCATTTTTTCATGTTAGGGTTTGCATCTACAAAGTTAAGGACAAGGTTACTATTTAGGAATATTCAATAGTATTAGACAAATTCAGTTTGGGTAATGCAGTCAGTGAACTGAGGTGACTCGAAGGCAAGAGGGCCTGCCTTCATTACTCAACTGATTAGATGTTCAGCATAACTCTCACCCCAAAGCCACGGCTCAGCTTTATCCAGCTAACATCTATATTGAAGTCTTACGTCGATTGAGCAGCCCATCATGGAGCCTCGATGCAGGGCCTTCTGTAGGATTTGAAAGAGCTGTTCTGGGGGGCTCTTGGTCTCGTACACTTCCCCCACACCACCGCTGAAGTCCTCCAAGGCCTCTAGAGTGCTGCCGCCCTTCAGGGCCTCATAGCTCCCATTCAGTCTGCAGGGTGCCAGAATTTATTTACATCAGTTATGAAATACTATGTTCAAATGCACCGTTCCAATACAATATGAGCCTGCCTTTCCGCTAACCAACACATAGTATGAATTTTCATGTGGCTCCTTGATGGTGGAAAGACTCACCCACTCACATCCCGTAATCAGAATCCTCTAATTTTAAGAAATGCCCTAAAACTAATCTGTCCCAATAACACATCAACTAGTCGTCGAATCACTGATCACTGTCTTTATCTGTGATCTCTTGTCTGGTATCCATGGTGTCTCAGCTGGTGTCAGTGATCACTTCGCTGGCACCTGTGATCACTTAATTGGTATCTGTGATTGCTTAGCTTGTATCTGTGATGCCTTAGCTTTTATCTGTGATCCCTTGGCTGGTATCTGTGATCCCTTAGCTTGTATCTGTGATACCTTAGCTTTTATCTGTGATCCCTTGGCTGGTATCTGTGATCCCTTAGCTTGTATCTGTGATGCCTTAGCTTTTATCTGTGATCCCTTGGCTGGTATCTGTGATTGCTTAGCTTGTATCTGTGGTGGCTTAGCTTTTATCTGTGATCCCTTGGCTGTTATCTGTGATTGCTTAGCTTTTATCTGTGATACCTTAGCTTTTAACTGTAATACCTTAGCTTTTATCTGGGATATCTTAGCTTTTATCTGTGATACCTTAGCTTTTATCTGGGATTCCATGGCTGGTATCTGTGATCCCTTAGCTGGTAAATGATTCATTTTATCCTAAATGTTATGAAAGGTTGTTGTCTTTGTAATTCCTACTTACTTAGCATAGGCTTTCTCCAGCAAAGCACTCCAGAACTCATTGCTATCAGCTGAGTGAAGAAAAATCAGGCGGCTTCGAACCGTGGGCAACCTGTCATCAACGACCACATCCAGCCATTTGTTGTGCTGCCAGAACTACATGAAGAGAAGCATCTACATTGGCAACTGTGTTATAAATATACTCAGTTTTTGAAAAAGCTTGTTGATATATGAAGCACAGTTAAAAATACAAGCTCAGATTTATCAATAACAACACTGCTATCGACTCTGAAAGATGCAATGTGTGATATATGAAACAGTAATCTCAAACACCCCACTGTCCACTACAGTGACATATAAACACTGTTTAGGAGCTGGACCTGGAAGTGGAAGATGCCAGCATAGCCCTGTTCAAAGTTCTGCTCAGGAGGAACGACTCTGGTCAGTGTTTCCTTATGAAGGGTCATTGAGGCCACAGCAGCCAGCAGCCAGCAGTCACCTGCAATGCAAACAGCCCACGTTAGTAAAACTCAGAGTGCTGCAAATCTCGCAGTATTGATACAGCAGCAATGCCAATAGATGATTTTTGGAGAAAAAAATACGAGAAAAATGAATAGGTTACATTTTTTCACAATTCGTGAATTCCAATTCAAGATCACAGATTCACAAATATAATGTATTAAAAAAGGAATTATATAGAATGTGACAGACATGGTGCTGAGTCAAAAGAACGTAACACCAGCACTGAATCAGGCTTCATGATTGTCACTGTCTATTAAAAAAAGTAATTTAAGAAAACCTGACTTTCCCCCAAAGTCAGAAACGAAAAAAACTTCAATACTTGCAATGTCCTAGAACTGATTAATTGCCTACATATACACGTTGAAGGCCATTCAAATTGAAAAAAGGAATAAAATTTATTGGTAATAATATTAAATTAAACTGCAAATTGAAACTTTTACGAAATGGTTCATTTCTTTAAGTGACATATTCAGAAATTAAGAATCAGTTTGTTTGGCCTTACAACAATTTTGTTTTGTTGATCACTTTTTAAAACATCAGTGAACAAGAAAAGTATGTGAGTAAAAGTTATTTTCATGCACGTACTATACATGCACAGAAGTGCGATAAGCGAGATAAAAGATCATAGATAAGCTAAAAATAGCACTGCTAGTATTCATGTCTGCGCTTCCCAAATACCAAAAATTCTTAAGTCGCAAACAAAAAAGGGAGATACATTTTTCACTAATTGATATTTAGATTGGCCTATATATATATATATATACATACACAGGTGTGGAAAAAAAATGAGACCACTCTATATTTTTAAACAAATCTGCATTTTTAAATCCCTGTTTAATCATGATTCTGCGACAGACAGAAGTACACCAGAATAAGGTGATGCAGGAGACACTGGGAACAACCGTATACCAGCCAGATAAAGGGTGGGATCCACTCTCTAATGCCAGAAATGACCTTATCTCATGAATCAGAGGATGACAACAAGTGACCTCCAAAAAGAGTGGGAAACATTAAGTGGTGTAAAGTGCACTGCTAGGGCAGTTCATATCAGGCTCCTAGAAGCAGGACTCAAGCCCCATAAAACAAGGAAGAAGCCCATCATCAGCGAGAAACAGAGAAAGACCAGGCTGCAGTTTGCAAAAAAATGTATATATCATATATATCATTCATAGATTCATTCACACTCATAAATTAAGAAATTAGTAAAACAAAAAATTGTGTGGTGGTCTCTTCATATTTTCCACGGCTATGCATATATATATATATATATATATATGTGTGTGTGTGTGTGTGTGTGTGTGTGTATATATATATATATATATGAGTGCGTGTGTGTGTGTATATGTGTGTGTGTGTGTGTATATATATATTATACAGTTACATTACACCAAATTATGCATATTTCAAATTTATGTAATGATGTCGCTTCAGACAGACGTGTCACTGACCCAGCTGGCCTTGGCAGATGTCAGTCCTGTCAGCTCCACCCAGGATGAATTTAGGGTCTTTACAGATCTCCTAAAATAAAATTTGACAACAAATCAGTGGTTTTAAACAACCTTTGGTTATGCCTTTTACTGTACATATGAGACCATTCTTATAAATGCCGTGGTAGCATCCATCTATCCATCCATTTTCTGAAACTGCTTATCCTGTTCCGGGTCCTGGGGGGTCTGGAGAATATGGGCACAAGGCAGGGAACAACCCAGGATGGGGCGCCAACCCATCGCAGGGCCCTCATGATAACATTTGTGTATTTTCCCAGAACACAGAGGAATCTGAACAATCAAGTTCTGTGTAAAGCAGGTCTTTGCAAACGACTGGGAGTAGCAGAGGTATCTTTGAGGGTGTGTGAACATTCTTTGAGGTCAATCTGACAGAAATGTTGTTTGCAATGGAATGCACCGATTCAGAAGCCAACACCCCAAATGGAAAACAAAGGAACGGCCCTTGATGGAACCTCCTTAGCAACTATTTGGTGAATTTGTGTCTTTCAGGTTTTTCCAAAGTAACAAAATCGTACACAGGAAGTTAAGAGAAAAGAGAAAAGCGATCTCTATGCGCCCCCTGATGAGAGTACACAATAAACACACCGTAACTAAACCATCTTCTAACCGTTTATCTTTGTCAGGGTCATGACAGGGGCCGGGACCCCGTCTCAGGCAGCACAGTGCACAAAGCAGGGGGGATTTGCAATATAAAATGTATTGTTATTTAGTATGTATAAAACTATATTGCTTTACAAACAACGGTTTTAGAACAAATTGTTATAACTTATGAATGGATGTTTACTGAAGAATTAGTGTCATGTTTTTGAAGCCAAGTCTAGTTTCAGTCACTGCCCTTTAAGTAGCACTGTACACTACTAATTCATACAAAAGGACACAGAAATAAATCTAATTACAGAGTGAAATGGTACAGGTGAATGATATGGTTTCATTGCACATGATTAGAAACCACTGTGTCCATTCTGTAGCTTTGGCTGTATATTGTGCATACGGCTGGGCACTTCCTTTCAGAATAGTATTAGACCTATAATTAGGAATATTGTACATACCCCTGGACGCTTCCATTCAAAATTGATAGGGACACGTTCACTGTAGAAAAGTGACGAGTCGCATGCTGGAAAGTCGGGGTCTTCAAAGAACTTCTTCTTTTGTAGGCACTCCTGTCGTAGCTGTTCGAATGTCTTGCCATCCGACTGGCTGCTGATGGCTGCAGTAGGGTTAGGACCACCACTGGTGCCGGTGGGCTGGTAGGGCATCTTCGGAGCCCACTGGGAATGGATTTAACAACCTGAGAACGTCTGGAACCCGAGGCAGACTGCTGGCAGATCGCTGGCGTCTCTGACTGCTGTCAGTCAGACAGGTCGCCACTTAGCCGTAAGACTACGCCCACATCCAGCAGAACAGGTTTGCCCTCTTCACTGAACCATCCAGTATAACAAGGTACCTCCCACGGCATTGTCTTTAGGTTTGTGTGAAGGAATCTCCTCCAGATACCTTTAGAAACTGCCCTGCAGGGGTTTGTGTGCGATACCCTTCAGGATTATATTCTCAAGAGAACATTTGTTAATTTTTCTCCTTTAATATAATTACCAACTAAATTAAACATCCCAAAGGGGGGGAAAACACAATAGGCATTTTTACCCAGATAAACAGGTTAACATGATCCACTTTTTGGATATAAAACAACAAAAACAACAAAGACAAGTAAGATTCAACACAAAGTTAGTCCTGCCCTTCCACTAAGTGTAAATACACCACAGTTTATTTAATCCACCCATAATCATTTAACCTTACTATAGCAATAATTTGTCAAAATTATTATTTCTGTATAATTTAGTTCCTGAAGCTATAGAACAACCACGTTGTGGGTGTGATGCCAGTCCATTGCAGTAGAATCAGTGTCATGGGGGCAGTGGGTGACGGTTATTCACAGGCCATACCCCTCAGAATTAACCATTGTGTCCCCCCCAAACACCAACCACCAATATTACATATTCATTTTATCTTTTTGAAATTATGTTTTTCTAAATTCAAATAAAGCCAGGGACGTGGCTACGGATCAGGATAGGAAACTGACTGAGGCAGACATACGGAACAGGAAGGGCTCGGGGTTGCCAGGTTGGGTGTAGAAGAGGCCCAGCTTGTTTCAGTCAACTCAGCATCCCTGGATGAATGAATGAATGCCATCAATCTTCTGTGCCCTCTTGTCCTATTCAGGGTCATGGGGCATCTGGAGTCTATCACAGAGGCTATGGGTGCAAGGTGGGGAACAACCCAGGATGGGGTGCTGACCCACCGCAGGGCAAACTCGTACCCCATTCACTCACACAGGCACACCTACGTGCAATTTGTTAACACCAATTAGCCTTGGCATGTTTTTGGACTGTGAGGGAAAACCGGAGTACCCCAAGGAAACCCCACGATGAAATGGGGAGGCCATGCAAACTCCACACAGAGTCACAGCAGGGACTCAAACTGTGGTCTAAGAGGAGTGAGAAAGCAGTGCTAACCATTGTGCCATGGTACTGCCCCTGAATGAGTGAATGTATCATTTATATACGTAGTGTGGAAAAATGGTACTGGGGTAGGGGGAATTCTGGGGTTGATGTTTGCCTTAGGGCTGATTTATATTTGACATTCACAACACGTATGCATATGCATCATGGTCATACTAAAAATGACATGCCACACATATATATATATATATATTTGGTTTTACGATCACGATATTCGTGAGCAAGTCTATTACCAACAGTATGCTCCTGTGTTAAGTGATTGTGTGCTGAGAGTGGTGGCAAGGCAGGGAAACAAAGAATAAAGAAAACCATTATCTATCGAGTTGATCCTCCGCATGATATTTCTTCAGTGTGGAGAACAGAGCTGAAAACATAGCAGGTTGTGGGCTCAGGCGTGACACTGGAGGAAGACGGTAGAGGTTAGTTTTCAATATGGATAAAAATAATTACGAACTCTGGGAAGTAAAATTTCTCGGCCACCTGAGAATAATGGGCTTAATAAAGGACACGCTACTGTCCACCGGTGACCCAGATGCAGAAAAGAATGCTGAGTGTTACACAGAGTTAATCCAATTACTTGATGACAAAAGCCTTATCATTAATGATGAGAGAAGCAGCAGATGACAGCAGAAAAGCCCTACAAATATTATGGAGTCATTACACCAGTCAGGGTAAACCCCGAATTACTGCCCTATATACAGAGCAAACCTCAATAGAAGAAGAGCCAGAAGAATCTGTAACAGTCTATATCATCTGAGCTGAAAAGGTGATAATATCCATGCAAAACGCTTAGGAAATGCGGGCTGATTCTGAAGGGCCTCCTGGAGTCGTACAAGCCATTTGCTTGTACACAACACATTGAGCAGCTAGGAATTCATACTTACTCGGTTCAAAAGTAAACTAAGAAGCTACGAAGAGACAGAAAAGTTCGACATAAAAACTAAATCAGATAATGTAATGAAAGTAGACATATCTATAAACTGCTATGGATATGGTAATCTCAGTCATATTGCAAGAGTCTGCTGCCAAAAAGGAAGCAGTAAGTGGACCAGCTACAATAGAAGCACACAATAACAAGACATGCCGAAGAAAAACCAAGTACAAAGACAACATAAAACAAACTGCAGAGAGACAAGACAACCACAAGGATGAACAAAAATTTGTATTTAGGGTTAGCCAACATTTTCCCACAAACAGTTTCAAAGGAACATGAGAGGCTGTACTTGTTGTGATCATGGTCCCTCAGGCAGGCAGGCAGCGGGTAAGGATGAGACAAACAGGCAAAAATCCAGACACAAGGGTTTATTGCCAGGAACTGGGGAACACACTGAGCAACAACAAACCAACATCAATGACAGATCTGCGGAAACTCAGATACAGACTTAAATACACAGGACAAGCCGAAAATAACAGGCAACAGGTGATCACAATTGGAAATTAACACGAGGTAATGAGGGGGGTGTGGCACACAGGAGCTTCGGATGAGCAGGTCATGACAGAACTCCCCCCCCAAAGGCGTGCTCTCTGGGCATGCCTCAGGGGAGGCAATGGAGGAGATGAGACCAGGGACACGGGACCTGAAAAAACAAGAGCAAAAACATCAATGAGGGACCGGGAACAGAACCGACACACAGAACAAGCACAAAGGTAGGTACCAGGACAAGACCTGACAAACAACTGGAAACACAGACAGGCAGACCAGGAAGGGAGACATATGGAAAACACCAATAGGTGGAACAAAAGGGCCAGGAGTGAACGGAGGGACCACAGGGGGACACGGACCGGAGACAGGAGGGACAAAGGGACAAGGAACAGACAGGGAGGACCAGGCAAGAAAGGCTGGAGGACAAAGGGGAGCCCAAGGGAGCCACAGGAAACGGGGAGGCAGGAGGGGACCACTAAGGGAACAAGGAGGGACAGACGGAGGAATCAAGGAGTAAGACGAAGGTGGTGCTGGAGGCGGGACCGAGGACTGTCAATGAGGCATCGAAGGGGGACCCGCAGGCGACCCTTTGGCTCTCCAAGCCAGAGCCAAAGGACCCGCAGGCGCCCCCCGAGACCCAGCCAAGATAAGAAAGGGCGAGCCAGGGGGCAGGGCTGGTGGGACCCTGGCCCTGTGTCCTCTCCCCTTGTAGGAAACTGAAAAGTGTGGTTCTGGCCGGGATCGACCTCACTTGGGTGAGGGCAGAGGAGTCAATAGGGAGGTCCCCGAAGGGTCCCACTTGAGCTCCTCCTTCCTGGGGCATCTGGCACGGAGCCGGAGCCAGGGGCCATGGGCGTAGCCAGGACCTCGGCTGCAGGTGGAGCCGAAACTGCGGACGGCGCACAGACCCTGGACTCGGGACCAGCAGGGGGCACCACAAGGACCACCAACTCACGACCAGCAAGGGGCGCCGCAGGGACCGCCGACTCAGGACCTGCAAGGGGCGCCACAGGGACCGCCGACTCAGGACCAGCAGAGGGCGTCGCAACCAGAGCCTCACTGGGTGGCACGGTACCCGCCGGGACAGGCAGACCAGGTAGGGCAGGCACTGGCAAGACAGAGCGAGACAGGAACGTCAGGTGCTGGTGGGAGAGGCAGGGACATCGGTGATCGCCGCTAGGGTTGGCGCCGTAAGAGCGGGCATTGCCCGGTCCCAAACCACCCTTGCCCCTCTACTGGCAAGGCATGCCTCCTGGCAATGACACGCTGCTAGAGGAGGCAACTCTGTAACAGCAATGATGTCCAAGGTGATCGGGGAGCCCTCCCGATCACTGGCAAGGAGAGAAGCTGGGCAGATCGAGAGGTGACTCCCAGGCGGATTGTCAGTGCTTCCTCTGGATTCTCCTTTTGCTTCCTCCTCTTATTCCGGCTGGTAGTTGTCCCAGAAGTCTCTGTAGTTCCTTAACTGCACAAGGGGGAGGCCATTGCTGGATGGCTGCCACTTTCTTCTCATCCATGGGAACTTCTCCTGGTCGAATGACATATCCTAAAAATTGAACCGGAGATTGATGAAATTCACCCTTGGCATACAAGTGGAAGTCCCGAAGTCTTTGGAGCACCTGGTGTACGTGAGACACATGCTGAGGAAGGGTAGGTGAGTAAATTAGGATGTCGTCAATGTAAACCACAACAAACCGATTAATCATCCCATGTAACACAGTACAGTGGTACCTCAGAACTGAAATTTAATCCGTTCAGAACTCCGGATCAAATCCTAAAAAGTTTAAGTTGTGATCTAATTTTCTCCATAAGAAATAATGGAAAACCAATTAATTGGTTCCCAGCCCCAAAAAAACTGCACCTAAATGAATTTTTTTAGCATCTAATGTTACACTCTGCTGCCAAGGAACAGGTGAACCCCGTAATGCAGGAAAAGCCAGGTGCCAACAAAGCCAGAAGGGTAAATCCCGGGAGAGTCAGTTCTACACAGATAGATGGGATGGGGGAACGACGAAGGAGAAGGAGCAGGATCGTCAGGGCAGCAGGGCAGGACACAGCAGGCAGGACAAGTGGGGGAGACAGGAGACATGCTCGGTAAGGCACATTCGAAAAATGGCAACAATTTAGGGAAGTTGCGATCGCCTTAAGTACTACGCTGATTAAACGGCGATTGTCTGCTGCCGTGCTGCCCTGCCCCTGTGGGCATGAAAGTACCCCCCCCTCTCGTGGCAGGGGCTCTCGCTGTTTCATGGTGATGGCGGTAAGTGCTCTATAATCAATGCATGGGCGAAGACATCCATCCTTCTTCTTGACAAAAAAGAATCCTGCAGTGATTAATGACGTGGAAGGATAGATAATACCTTGTTTGAGGGCCTCTTGTATGTATGTCTCTATGGCCTCCTCCTCCTTCACCAACAGGGGGTATAGATGACCCTTCGGAAGGTGCGCCCCTTCAAGGAGGTCAATGGCACAGTCACAGTCCCTGTGGGGGGGGGGGTAACCTGAAGGAAGGTGCCTTACTGAAGACGTCTTTGTAGGTGGAGTACTCAATCGGAACCTGGATGAGGTCCTCGGGTTCGGGGCTCTCAACGGAAGAAGCGTAGCAAGGCAAAGTTATACATCGTTGAAAACACTGGAATGACCAGGCGGTCAGCTCACCTGTCCTCCAATCAATGTGAGGATTGTGCTTCCACAGCCAGGGGTGTCCGAGAATTATGGGGTCCTTAGCCTTGGGAAGGATCAGGAAGTCGAGGGTCTCAACATGGAACACTTGCAGAGTGATTGGGCCTGTATGGTGTTTCACTTGACCTCCCGGGAGTGGTTCCCCACTCACCCCCACCAATGCACTTGTGTGATATCTCTCCCCGGGTCCAGTAACTACTATTGAAACCTGCACAAATGAACTGCCAACATAAGTCGTAATGCCTACCTTCATGAAAGCTTCAGGGTGAGATGGCCGGATGGGGCAGGTGTGCAGGATGTCTCCTCAATACAGACAAAGCCCCTGGTTTGTGCGGCGGCGTCACTCAGCAATGGAGAGTGGGGCGTTTCCTAGCTGCATAAGCTGAAGTCTCCAGCAGGGTAGGCACGGCTGTCAGGCAGGGGTGTCGGTGTTCTCTGATGCTGTTATCATTTGTCACTGACAGTCTGATGTGGTCCTCAAAGGAGAGGATGGAGCCACATGAAGTCAGTTCATCGAGTACTGCTGGGTTTAACGTGCAACGGTATAAAATCCGAAGGACATCCTCTAACTAACGAAGCCCAGCTGTGATAATCCGGAACTCCAACGCAAATTCAGTGACTGTATGAGGTCCCTGTTTTAAATCAAACAATCTCTCCCCCAAGCTGCGTCTGATGCTGGGATGATTAAAAATGCCTTTAAACGCCTGCTGGAATTCACGTGCCGATTCCAGGAGGGGGCTGTCATTCTGAGAATGAGCAGGATCGTCGTGGCAGCAGGGCAGGACATGGCAGGCTGGACAAGCGGGGGAGACAGGAGACAGGCAAAACGCTTGGTAAGGCACATTTGAAAAATGGCAACAATACTTCGCAACTTGCGATCGCCTAAGGTACTGTGCTGATTAAGCGGCGATTGTCTGCCGCTCTGCTGCCCTGCCCCTGTGGGCGTGACATTTAAACACAAAATGAATAATACAGATAAAACAAGAAGATCATATACTGTACTAAACACATCTAAGCACATTTATCAAAACAGTAATTTGTAAAGTAAGAAAATAAATGTATCCAAACAATGTGTCCTGCCCCGATCGTCTGCTCCTTCTGTGTGCCACGCCCCCTCCTTAACCCCGTGTGGAATCACCGTGTGATCAGCTGTTTCTGGTTGTTGTCATTAATCCTCTGTATTTTGTCCGTGTTTCAGTTTGTTTCCCAAGTCCGGTTATTGTATTGTCTGTCTGTGTTTTGCCTGCCTTACCTATAATTAAACCCCGTATTCCCTGATACCCTGATGTCTGCGCCTTTGTATCTGTTCTGTCCCTGCTCAACACAGCAATATTATTATAATTAAATGTATTAATGGTTTATTATATAATATATTAAAATGAATAACAAATCTTCATTTGTAAATGCATTTTATTATATAATAATAATTACTGTTACTTTCTATCATTGTCTAAATGTATTTTTACTGCCTAAATATATGTATATTCAGCTAGTGTAAACATGCACAATGCTATCACAGTTAAACCAAGCCTGAGACTGAACGTTTACCTTTTGTTTCCGCTGAGAGACGTTACGCGTGACTCATTTCCCCGCGCGTGACTCATTTCCCCGCACGTACAAGTTATCTTAGGTTGGCGTTCATGGTTTGACTTCTGAGATTCAGATTGAGCTCTAGGTAATTTTTTTTCGAACTGGTTGGTTCGATTTTTAAGAAATTCAAATTCTTTGAATTTGCAAACGGAGGTACCACTGTATACATAAAGGCCTGGAATATAGCGGGGTTATTAGCCAAACCATAAGGCATCACGCAATACTCGAACTGGCCGGTAGAGGTAACAAAAGAAGTCTTCCATTCATCCCCTCGTGAATTCAGATAAGACTATAGGTGCTTCTCAGGTCCAGCTTGGTGAAGAAAGCAACTCTCCGAGCTGTTCTAATGCAGATGGGATTAAAAGTAAAGGGTCTCTCTGTTTCACAGTAATGGCATTAAGGGCCTGATAATGAATTCATGGACAGAGGCCACCATCTTTTGTCTTAACAAAGAAAAAGGCTGTGGTTATTGGGGACGTGGATGGATGGATAATGCCTTGTCCGAACCTCTCCTGGACATACATCTCCATGGCCTCCTCCTCTTCAATGGACAGGGGGTAAAGTTGACCCTTGGGGAGAGACGCCCCCTTGACAAGGTCAATGGCGCAGTCATAATCCCTGTGAGGTGGCAACTTAAAGGAAAGACATCCATGTAATCAGAATAGTCCTCAGGGATATGGGACAGATCCTCTGGTTTGGCGCTCTCTACAGAAAACGCATGGCAAGGGACAGCATGTAGACCAGGCGGTGAGCTTACCTGTCTCCCAATCTATCTCTGGATTATGCCTCCTCAACCAAGGGTGACTGAGAATGATGGGGTCCTTGGTCTCAGGTAGAACTAGGATATCAAGGGTCTCCTGGTGCAATACCCTTATTTGGAGGGTAATAGGAGCAGTGCGACGACTCACTGTCCACCCTGAAGGGGCGCTCCATTAACCTCCAGCACAGTGATTGGAGAAGTTCTGCAGGGGAATTCCAACTTTGAGTTGGAGTCCAAATTCCCCGCTGCCCCAGAGTCCACCAGTGCTCTGATGTGGTGTCCCCCATCAGGGCTTTTAAGAATAATCGTTAAGGAAATCCAGAGAAAAGTGGATATGCCTATCTTGGTGTGGGGAGTTAGACGGGATTGCCGAATGGGACAACTACATAGCATGTGTCCAGCCTCTCCGCAGTACAGACACAACCCTTGTGAGGAGCATCTGTGCCTTTCATTGGAGGAAAGAAGAGCGTATCTGTGCTGCACGTTGGCTCCTCTGAGGCGGTAGACGAGACTGGGGTTGTTGACTGGTGTGGACGTCGACAGCGTCTCTCACGGATGCTGTTATCTATAGTGACTGCGTGCCCAATGAAGTCTTTAAAGGAGAGAGTCGGTCCCTGTGACGTCACCTCATCTTGCACATCTGGATTTAGTGCGTGACGGAATAGGATGCGCAACACCTCCTCTGGCCAGCAAAGTCCAGCCGCAACCATACAGAACTGTAGTGTGAATTCATCCACTGTATGGGTCTCCTGTCACAGATGAAATAATCACTCACCCAGGCTGCGACCGACGGTGGGGTGGTTGAATAACTCTAACTTCTCGCGTGCGGAATCGAGGAGAGGGCTGTCGTTTAGCTATAGCGCGGTGGCTCATTCATGTGCTCGCCCGGTGAGGAGGGAGATGATGTGTCCTCACGAAAACATTCCGGGTGCTCCTGCACATACAGTCCGCACTGCATCAAAAATGCCTGGCATTGGCCTGGATTACCATCATGCTTTCTGGCATTCTGACGGGCACAGATGTGGAAGATTGAAGCAGTGAGTTCTCCACGGGGTCCATGTTACGGCGAAATATTCTGTGATGAAATACAACCAGAGTTGAGGTCAGACCCTGGAATGCTGGAGAAAAGCCAGAGGGAGGAAACAAGCGGATAGTCAGTCGGTTTGATTGTGGAAGATCTGAAGCTCAGTCCTACAAATACAGACAAGACGAGGAGACGATGGGACGGATAGGAGAATGAAGGAAGACCAGGATGATGGAGCGAAGGCGAACAGGGAAGGCAAGCGGGTCAGGCAGAATCGGGCAGGCAGGCAGGGGTGACCGGGGAAGCAGGTGTTGGAGCGGCATTATTGTTCGCACTCCGTCGGGTCCAGATGAGAAGAACACTCAGGAGACGTTCAGTATATTTTCACCAAGCGCTGTTTATCATG
>JABFEB020000041.1:15242616-15256353 GCA_019775895.2 Stomatorhinus ivindoensis
AATTCTTACCATACACTATTTTGGAAGAAACTAAATTTAAGTAAAAAGTGTGACAACCATCCCCGGTCTCCCCTACAAGCAATGTAGTGAAATGGATAAACTTTTATGAACAGTTAAATATGTTACAGTCAGACAACAGAAATGTTGGATACAAATACACAAAAACACTAAAGTGGATTGCATACATAATGAGGTGCAGGACATATCAAACAATATATGTCTATCGCTGCCTGCAGAGATTCTCATCTCATCATCATTTATTTCCAAGAATTCATGCACCGGAATACGTCTTATTGCACCTTCAGTAACGAGTATTATATATACAGGTACCTCTGCACCTCCTCACATAACCAGTTATCAAAAGCGTCCACAAAAGCTACTCACCTTCTTCTGCCGCCTACGGGAAACACCCAGTCAATTTTCTTGCGCGAACCGCCATGCAAAAAATCTGTTAGACCCAAAATCTGGGCGGCACATGAACAGACCGGCAGATACCCCCGATGACAAAATTCATCCCATTGCACACAGAGTAAGAATTCATAACATTGCAGACTTCCATGAGTTTCTGTGGCCACGTGCATAGTGTTAGGGTTCTGAGAGGTGGTGCGAGAAGGCGGGCGGAAAGCAAAGGGGGGGATGGAGACCTGGGGAAGGGGGCATTCTGAATGCATTGCAATATCCATCCATCCATCCTCCCACCCACCCATCCAGTACTGAGCTTCGCCCTACTTGTTCCAGTTGCGGTTTTGGAAGGAATGAGACTTATCCCTTAATTGGAATATTAGGCAGCACAAGCCACAAGTCTTCATTACTCCTGAAATGGGATACTGTTCCATGACAGGGCAGACATTGCCTGTTTCATCTTCTGCTGTGCTACTAGAATTTCCTACTTGGTATCAATAGGTTTTTTACACCAAAGTTCTGGAATGTGGTCCTGCTTTACAAGATCTGGGTCTGTCTCAGCCTGGAACTTTCATAGCTCTTGACTACTTTTGTGTGCCACGTTCACATCACACCACAGGAACTAGAACCTTTATGCTAAATAAGCACAGGAAATTCAGAAACCTCATAGGTTAATCTTCACATATATTCATAGGAAACTAGACCGCCATGCCAAAACACTGGAGGATAAATAAATAATTCAAAGAGGGACACAACCTGTTATTTATATTTTACTTATACAGCCCAAGACATGCTTATGATTCAGGTTGAATCTGGTCAACAGATTGATCTTTAGTTTTTCCCCAGAATAAAAAATGAATTACTAGCACCAGCAATATTAGGCAAAACTATATTGAATTTTATGATGCAGAAATATGGAGATGCAAGCAAAAAAAATTACTGATGCCTGAAATGTATTTGAAAAATAATTCATCTAGTCAATTTTTGCTCTGCTGCTTCAGTCTCTTTTCCTGCACTTCCGCTTAACTTCCCAGTTAACGCTGGTGCTTATGGACTTCCAACCAACAAACTATTGCTGTAAGCACCTCCCCAGTAGTTCCTGTTCAAACAGAAAAGACTCAGTCTGTGTTGAAATCAGGGGCTGCATCCATCGAATCAGCACTGTGACAAGGCTGCCTATTTCAAAGGCTACTTCTAATGCTGTCTAGAAATGCCTCCTTCTTTTGTAGAGACACGAAGGATCCTTCATAGCCCAACATATCCCAAGATTAGATGCCCAGAGTGGGTGTCTTCCAGCTCGGTGATTGGAGCGATGCTTTGTGACTCAAGGGTAAGGGTGAGAACAGCCCTAATCCTTAGACCAGACCATCCGTACCAGACAATGCGTTCTGTTCAACTTTTGAATAGTGTAACCTTTGTAAGGGCTGCATCCTTTGAAGGGCCTTAGTCTGGAGTAGATACTAAAAAAGCATTCTGGAGTTGCCTCCAATGAACTACAATCAGGCTCAGTTCCTGCGGTGTGAACACGACAAAAATCCCTGCTTCTGGAAAAAGATTCCAGTTCCTTCGGAATGAAAGAGCCTAATGAATTATCTATCGAAATCCATCCATTCCACTATCAATTGCAGAATCCCAGCAGTATAAAAGGTAGATTATGACATTCTTGCAGTTTTTATGTTTCAGCAAAATACAATGAAACTGATTCAATAAGCAAAAGATTTTTAAGGCTGCACTACATACAGGTCAGCTTTACAGAGGTGTACGAAATTATAAATTAATGTAGTAACTGATAAAATAAATCACTAAAATTACATTATAAAAATGATATATAAACAGCAGTAAGAACAACACAAAACACAAAGTGGCTGGGATGGAGAATGGCAATAATGAGAATGAGAATTTAGTCTTCAATGCCGATACAGAGATAAAAATGACCAAACCGGATATCAGGCAATATCATTTTATATGGTCAAAAATTAAACAGACACCAGTAGTTTTACTTAAATAATGCTTTACTGACTGATGTGATTATGTCAATTTCTCAAATTCAAATAAACAGCAGAAAGTCAATTCAAGTACGAAACAAACCATTTATAAGCAACCAGGTAACTTCCTATTAAAACAAATAACATGAGTTCCTTAAATTTTTAACTCTCACATTAAATACATTGTCTGTGAAACTATCCCAGAAAGCACAGACAGACACATACACACACACACCTACACTCACACCCACATTACATACCAGTTTAGCTTGATCACTAACTTACAGTATTGTACAAAAGTCGTAGGCAGCCAAAGAAAACAATGTTTAAATGTGTGTTGGTGGAAAACTATGTCTGTCAAAGTGTTTTAGCTTAGTCATTTCAAAACTTTACCCCAGAATTTGCAGCCACCATCCAATACAGCCATATGTTTTTTTGACTCAAGCACTACCACATCTTGCATATCTAATCAAAATCTCACTGACCTTTCCTAATCAATAAAATAATTTAATTAAATGAGCTGGTGGTGAAATTTAATAAATACATGGAATGGCTGAGGTGCCCCTGAGGAGGGGTGTTTATCTAGCCAACTATATATAATTAACTTAGAACACATGAAATTCTAGTTTTTATTGTTTTGCTCTTAATTTCCATATGTTGTGTTTTTTTCTGAGCAAATGTGCACTTACTACCCAGATAAATAGCTTCAAACATTTCTTTTGTCTGCCTAAGACTTTTTCACAGTACTGTACTATGGCCAGCTATAATGCAGGAAGCTCTGCTTTCCACCCTGTTCACCAGTAAGAGACAGATCTCCTTTACCAGTGTGTTTTCCTACTGTTTCCAAATGTAGGAGCTTCAATGCATTGTCTGCAACTGTCTTGGGTTTAAATATAGACATCAATATTCAGTGTTTATAATCTAAGTCTGAAATAAGGGAATTACAATAGAAAATGATATTTACATAAACATAATATATAAGAATACATGTATAAACATTGATAATGTCAGTAAAGAAGTACTTTTTATGTGTTTTCACCTTAACGGAAATTCCAACAAGAGGTCAGATAGCATTTTATTCTTCACCAGATGATGTACGCACATCAAATGTAAACCATATTACATGCACAGTGAACAGAGAACTGGCTATTTTATTGGTTGGCATTGAAAATTTAGGTATGAATTTTAAATAATCAGCTTAAATAATCAAGCTTAAAAAGGATGTTCACTTTTTAAAATATAATAACATAACTATATTTCTTCATGAGACTGAGTCCCCAATAACCCCCCTAACCCCCAAAGGTTCACAACCCAGAATTGGCATGGATACCACATAATCTCACTACTAAAATGACAGGTGCTTAGTGGCATACAGTATGTCAGCATGAACTTCAGACTTGTCAAATTACATAGATCTGAGGTCACTCACATTTGCAACACAGGTAAGTGCATAGGTTAGGGTTAAGCTTACATCAAAGGCATCAGGCGGGGTGAGCAACTTCAGAAGGCTGAACATCACTGATTCCAGCCTAGGAGATGCTCAGAAAGCAACATGTTCACATCTCAAAGCAGCCATAACCAGTGACCGTGTCCCCCGGGCTCATATTAACATCAAGCCTGTGCGGCCTGTCATACCCACACGCGTCCATTTCTGACTGGCAGTTACTCGATTCACTCAGCTGGTCACAGTCTTCAAGAAGGCTGTGCGCATCCGCTGATTCTGCACTCCCGGTCATCCGCCCTGGGCCGATTTTGAAGCGGCCGTTGCGGGGCGGGACAGTGGTCTGCAGTTGGTCACTGTGTGTCTCCTCTGGGGCGCTGATGCAGGGCTCTACAGACTGCACTTTCTGCACTGACACACTCTCCAGTTGTATGATGGTGCACTCAGGCCTCCGGTTAGACAGCACAAAGGCCTGTAGACACAATGCATTTATAATCACATTCAGAAATCAATTGAACTGTATTGGAACTATTTCATTATACTGTAGATGTCTGTTTAGACATTCAAAAAAGTATGACTTAGACATAAATAGATAATCCAATGACACTTTACCCGAGGGGACACAAATAATGTAGTATTATGCTATTACATATTTATTAATCATAAACTAATTCTTACTTACATACTGATCTCATGTTTGTTACTGTCATTAATGAATCATGATGCATCTTTTACTCCAAGCAGGTACTATATTTGTTGCTAAATCTGTAAATTCTGCAATGCATTGTGAACTACTGATGGAAGATTCATGTATAATGTATAAGTTAAATACTGATCCAGTGTTTGTTCATCACTAATGATTCATGACATCTTTTATCTGAAGTAGCGAATATATTTGTTCATGATTTGCATTTCAGTAGTAACAGAGTTACTATTAAGTATTAGTGCCCTCTCAATTAGTACCAATAATCCATACAGACATATAGCTAATCTAACAAGGAACTAAAATAAGCCTAACAGATGAATTACTAAAAAGCTATGCAACTATTATATCTGGTCAAAGTTCTCTCTTCTTGACTTCATCATTACTTTTCTTTCACAGTAAATTCCTTAACGCTGTCATGTTTCAGGAAGATAAAATTCCCACTGATCTGGTTTGGCAGTTTTAGCATTCTCCTGATCATAGTCTGTTGGTGTCCTCCTTTCAATATAATCTACTCCTCGTTGTTGACCTTGTTTTCTACAGAGGTTGAACCTGTAGGCCTCACACAGCCTGGCCGATAGGGTGACCAGCATGACTCTAAAAAGAAGAAGACCCATGTCCAAAAACGAGGCTCGAAAAAGAGTCTTAGAAGAGGCTCAAAGCTGTTCAGTGGTGGTGGTTGGGGGGGTTGTGTGGGTGGGAGTTTCACATTTTTAGGGAGGAGGGAAGAAGGAAGGGAATAAGGAGGACAAGGGGCACCCAACAGCAGTCTATCAAAGGGCAGGAAAAGCAGACTGTCCAGATGAGTGGTCACTCTACGGGCCGCAGAGAAGGACATGCCACCCAGACAGCTACACCCTTAATTCACCGATTGCCTCTACCTGTGCCTATGAAAATATTTCTGAAACACCTTGTGCCATCTTCATCTGCTCATCTGACTGCAAGATAGGAGCATATTTCTGCAAGCTTATGAGACAACATTCCATTAGACTCTACGATCTGAATGGCCATTGGCGGTTAGAGCATTTCAGGATTAAAAGGTCAGATCTAACATTAGGACCAGATAGCTAACAGGGCAATGAAAAAAAAGTAATGCTTTTTTCAGAAACACAGGTTAAAACATAATTTTTAAAGACCTTAAATTCATTGATAAATCTTTTAAACTCAGGTTAGAGTGGAAGAGAGCTTTATTTATTTGTTTGTTTACTGTTGCTATAAAAATACTATTCAAACTATTTTTTTTCAGTCGGCATAGCAAAAGTTGACTTTAATATACGGAATGGACTACAAATCACCAATATTAATATACCTACATTAGCATGGTTAGGGTTAAGGGGTTGTGTGGGGTCACGGTTAAATATAACACATTCCTTGAAGCTTAAATCAGTTTGAAAATTACCAAAGATACTTACAAAAATTTTCAGCTCTTCAAATTTCAGATTTGATGTAGTCTTGTTCACTTTTTTGAACAGTTTTATCCCAGTCATGATGACCACAGCAAGAACAAAAGGCACCAAAAACAACAGGAGATGCCACCTGTAATCGGCTGTAAAATCAGACCAGTGGATGCCATTATAGCCAAAAAGAACATTATTAGACAACGGAACAATGATTAAGCTGTCAGTTTGACTATGACTGTGAGATAGAAACATGAAAATACATATTTATAAAACTGTACTGACTACACCAGATTCTGATTCACATATATTAGAAAATATCCCAGAGGTGGGGTTATTCCACAAAGCAGGATTTGCCAAATAGTTGGAAAATTTAAGACAAACATGAAAACCGTTTAACTGGAAGAGAGGTAAGTGGCATTTCTATTGAGCAGTCATCACATTTGCCTATATGTTATCTGGCTAAGGAAGAAATCCTGCTTTGTGGAATACCCCCAGGATAGGTAACATATAGAAACACTAATTCTTACTAGATTCAGGTTCCTCGTGGCTACACATTAACTCTGAACTTCTGACGACAGTATTCTTCAGCAGTCCATTCAGGGTGACACAGTACATCTCTTTCTTCTCTGTTATTGGAATGATTGCATGGCATTTGTTCTCTGTCACCATGCAATTAAATTGAAATGTACTCTGTAGTAAAATATATCCAGATATATCCATATGTTACACTAGAGCAGACTTGATGAAATACACACACACACAAAAACAAAATTTCTAAGTCTATATAGATAAATATCCTGTTATCAGTGTACAAACAGCATTCAAATGTTACACATGGATACCAGTTTGTAGAACATCAAAATGCACCCAGATTTTCATTGTCAAGATAAATGTGTTAATTATTTTACTTAACCACCGAATCACCCCATTATTCAGTAGAAGCTAGTATTCCACGGAGTGTACATGCACACGCTTATTAGCCAATGCATCCCCATTGGCTAATAAGTCTTTGACTGACAGGTCAGTGCCATGGACATTTTTAAGTTAGCTAAGTTAGCTAACATTAATTAGGTAAAAGCCAAATTACATAGCAAAGCTTAACTTAACTTCTAATTTAGCACAATAAAATGTATGGTGCAGCACAAACGACATCAACTTTTACAATTTGTTAATCTTGTTTAGTCCAGTAAAAATGGGTAGTGGGTAGTGAATGTCCAGTCCCACTGTTAAATAAAAATGTCCGTAAATTTTACTTTTGAGATTTCTTTTGCTTCAGTTTTTTTTTTTTTTCTCGAAGCCTTGTGTTTGCTTGATGTCAAAAATGTTTTGCTTTATAATATTGAGAATTCACTGAGACATTTTATTGTTGTTTGTTTGTTGTTTTATTGATTATTGCCATAAATAAAATATGTCTGAATGTTTTAAAAAGACTTGCTTTTAATAATTAATCTAGAAAGTCACATTTCCATTGATAGTACGCCTTTGATGTTTTATTAGATTATTAATGTACTGTCAGTTCCGCATCGGCAGCAGACGCTTATGTCAATAAAATACATTAACAAATGTTTTAAAAAGCATTGATTGGATTACACGTAGTTTAGCCTAATTATTTCTACAATTAGATACATATTGCTATGTCATGTCATATTGCTCAACATGTCAGTTATACCACCATGCTAAAAGTTAATGATTTAATAAATTAATAAAAACATGTTTTGAAAACATTAGTAAACGTATTTTGTTGGTGTGAACGCTTGCAGAAACAGTAAAGGTGAACTTAAAACTTGTAAGTTGAAACTGCATCATTGGTTAAACAGCTGAGCAACACGTTACAGGGGGATGGAGTCTGGACGGGGGACTCACAGTGATAATGTTACCATGTAAACAAATATTTATATCTTAGAAGTTAAAGCAACACAAAGACTTGATCAGCACAAATGATTCAGACCAGTTTGGTTAAAATCTGAAATATATGGGGGGGAAATTTCATGCAAGTTCACTCACACACACACACGCACGGACTCACACACACACACACACATTTGTGCTGACATCTTTGTGGAAACAGTCCCTTCATTCCTACAAGCAAAACCTTAATCCCAACAACAATGACAAAAGTAACCCCCCCACCCAACCTTAATTATAAGTAACCGAAAAACAACACAAAACAACACTGATTGATTGATTAGAGTCACAGATTTTTATAAATCTGAGTTTCCCCTTGTGGGGACCAAAAAAGTGGTCCCCACAATGTCAAAATAACAGCTTTTTATTACATTGAGTCACATTTGGTCCCCACAATGTAATATATACATGACCCCCAAACACACACACACACACACACTACTGGTAATATAGAGAGATGCTCAACTAGCTACACATTCTAGAACTTTGGGAGGAAAATACAGCACATGGACACAAGGGCAGCATGCAAAGTGGGTACAGAGCAGGGGTGGGACTCAAACCCGTAGCCCCAGCCATCTGATGCAATAGGGTTACCACCTGAGCTACCCTCACTAAACAGGCAATGCATTAATTAGCAATTAGAATTTCTCTGAATTAATGATTTGTTAGGTACTATAACAGTATATATGTAGCAAATATATACAGTATGTTCTCATACAGATACGTTACCTTGTTGTTAATAACAACGTAATACACAAACGTTTTATGCTTGTTGTATTCTGCAGGCGCTATCTTCTCCAGATGCTGCAGGACAGATGCTGTTTTGTAAAGCTGAAGCGGATGCACAAAATGCACCATGATCTTCCCACCCATAACAGAGAGCTTGACGGCAGGGAAATCCAACACACCTGACACAAAAATAAATGTGATGTGTACTTCACAAGCACGCTTCAGTTCAATTCAAGCTGTTTACATTACAGGCTAAAACACCAAAAGATCCAAATTAATTATTCTGGAAAAGGATTTCGAACATCCTGCTGAAGGCACATTCAAATTCAAACAAATTCACACCTCACTACTAATCACCATAAATCTTGCTAGACGGGTTTAACCTCAAAAAGTTTGGTGAATCAACATCCGCATTTGACACCCTCCAGAGGAATTCGAGACCTTTAGACAGCAGCCAATGAGAAGGATTGATGCAAATACCTTACAGCTGTTTCAATTGTCTTGTGATACCTTTGGTACAGTGTGATTAGATCAATATAGGCAAAGAAACTGCTTGTTTCTGAACTATACTTCAGGCCTGAAAGTAGCACACATTTACATTAAGAGCTGATAGTGTTAACATGGCCCCTCTCAACCCAGACTGGCCTGGGGGGTAACTTCCTTTTACACGAACTAATATATCCCCCTAAACCTTTAGTGTATACAGACTCAAGAAAGAAGTAAAGAAAATAAAGTAATTATTATATGCATTTATCATACAGTCAAATCACAGAGACACAGACACAAATATTACAATAATTAATAAATTCGTTCTTTCATTTTCCAGGCATGTTTGCATCACAAATGGCTGCTGGTAATTATTGCAGTTTTCAATATGTTGTTAGTCATCGTGTCTTATCAATCCTCTATTCACAGGATTCAAATAAGCTGTACAGCTCAAAGAGACAGTTTTTTTTGGCAGGAGAAATAACTTATGACACTTACACTTTACCTCTGATGGCATATACTTATCGAAGCTAAAGGTCTCAGACGACTCAACAACAGACTCCTCAGTTCCATTTATGGCTTTTACTTCCAGGTAGTAGCTATTCTCCACCGAGGTGATCAAGGAGGAGACGTCACAGTGATGGTGCGTTGTGTTAATTATGTCAGGGTCGCCATGCCTGCCGTCCAAAGAGTATCACAAGATACTGAACCAGTAAACATTGACACTTTACTGACATTCACATTATTTTGTGATCTGTCACATGCTAATAGAAATCGTTTATGCAGAATGAGAATAAACAGTTGATGGTGTAGATGACAAGTGTAAACTTACTCTAGTTCCCTGTTAATTTTCACTGTGAATTGAGTCCCTGGAAGCAGCTCCGTGTATTTCCAGTGTGCAGTGACTGTGAAGTTGGGGCAGCTCATGGTCAAATTGAGCGGAGGACTAATTGCTGGAAGAAAAAAGGAACGTTTTTAAAGCCATTTGAATGACAGATGAGTGAATAAAATACAATCACAGCTGAGATAAGAGTCAATATTTAGCCCGAGGCTTCTGATTTTTAACTTTCTATAAAGATGAAACCTTGATAAAGTCATAAATCTTACAATGATGTGTACAAGTAAGCTCAGCACCCATCAGACAGGACTGAAGTGTCCATCTCTACTAATTGCCAAAATCTAATAATTTCACAAAGTGACTTGCATATTTGCATTTTTACTGCTGTCATTCAATACAACCAACATCTGCTTCAACTTGAAGGGTTCCGAGTTAACCCTTGGAAGCCTAAAACATGCAAAATGCATTGATTTTCGCAACAATTTGACAATGCTGTTTGTGGACTACAGCACAGTAATAACACTATTGTCCCCAGTAGGTTAGTTATCAAACTTATGCAGCTGGGCCTCATTAATCCTCTGTGGATTAAGGACTTTCTAACCAACAGGCCCCAGGGAGTTAGACTCGGCCTCCACCTTTCTCCAAGTCTGACCCTCAGCACCGGTGTGCCAGCAGGCTGGGCGCCGAGTCCCCTTCTATACTCCCGATACACATACGACTGTGTCACCACACATTCAACAGCGGTGGGGCTGATATCAGGCGGGAACGAGACAGCATACAGAGATGAAGTCTACAAGCTGGTAGAGTGGAGCACAGAATGTCACGACCGCGCTGCCGGTCGGGCAAGCAGGGAAGCAGGCTGGAGGCAGCGTGGTCGAAATCCCTTGAAGACGGAGCACGGAGAACAACATGAACTAAACGAAAGTAAAAAGGCAGCAGGACTAAGAGAATGGACAAGGCAGACTAAACTAGGCGAATGAACCAAGTAACCAGACTAACAAACAAAGTAGGAAGACACACGAACTTACAAAGCAAACAAAAGGACTTACAAAATGACCGATCTGACGCAGACTGGGTGAGGCAAGGTTAAGAACACAAGACAATCAGACGTTAGTTAACAACAGCTGGTTTCCTTGGGGAGCAGACACTAGGTAACGAGGAGGGCGTGGCACACAGGAGGCTCTGACAGGCGGATCATGACAGAATACAACCTGCCACTGAATACCAAAGAAATCATTACAGACTTCAGGAGACAGCGAGGACCATTCTCCTCTTAGCATCAGAGGAGCGGAAGTGGAAAGGGCTTCCAGCTACAAGTTCCTGGGAAGCCACGTCACTGACGAAGTCACACGGACACCCAACTGCGCAGCCTTGCCAGCTGAGGAGCAGCAGACAGACGAGCGAAACAGAGAATCATCAGCGCAGCCCAAAAGATCACAGGACTTCCTCTCCTTGTCAAAGCCTTCTCTGGTGTCCCAAACCGCCACATACTTCAGTGGGCTGAGTGTGCAGCTCAGGCTAAACCTGTTGGTTGTGGGTTCAAGGCTGGCTTAATACTAGATATACAGCCACGAGGCAGCCCATGGAACAGGGGAAAGCAATAAAAATGATCAGGTTAGGGAAACACTGAGGAAAGAACAGAATGACCTGCTAGCAAAGTTGGGAAATGACAAAAATTACAGCACAAGGATTATGATCGACTGATACTGATCCAGACAAAACCACAGATTATTTTAGTCCTTGATTTTTCCACTGAACTCATCAACTCAGGAAAAAAATAGGTGATTGATAGGAGATTCCAGAAGAACAAGTATGGAAGTACACCCATCTTCAAATGCAGTCATTAGAGGGTTGCCTGGAGCCTGTTTTAGGATGCATGCAGAACAAGGCAAGGGACATGTCAGTCAGGAATCCAATGCATTATAGGGTGCGCACAAACACAAGGCTGCACACATTTCACTTAAGTGCATTTTGACAATTTAAATGTAAATATAAAGAAAAAAAGGCTAATTAATGTCATGGTTTCACGTGCTGAAATTATTGCTCGAAGTAGCAGGTGCAAATGAATAATACAGTTTAGTGATAGCCACGGCATTAGGCATTGTGTGTTGTGAACATACAAACAGCAGGCAAAAAGTACAAAACAAAAATCGAATACCAGTACCACAGCAGCCTTGATGCAAAAGCTAAGACAACTAATGTCTTTGTTTGTCATCCTTGTCAAATGTAAACAAAAAACAATGGGAATGACTTGCTTGACTTATGGAACACTCCCAGTCCATTTCCCAAACTAATTATGCTGTTTTAAATACTTCCTAGTTCATCTGGCAAAAGGCAAATAACTCCATAATACTTACTGGGGTCAGAGTATACCCCCCCTCAAACTAACACTCATGTGGCTGAGCAATTGTTTGCTGACAGGATTATAGACGCTAAGTAGGACCATCCTGAACTAATCTTAGCACTGATATCCCTAAATAAAACCCGTCCATGAAATGCCTCTAGCACAGCTACTGCACAACGATGCATACCAGGCAGCTCTCCCTGGTCCCTGGGGAGCTGCAACCTCCAATGGTCCTGCTCAAAACTGGCAAGGGCGTTAAAGTGCTCCAAACTGCCAAGCGCGTTAAAGTGCTCAAAACTGGCAAGCGCGTTAAAGTACTCAAAACTGCCAAGCGCGTTAAAGTGCTCAAAACTGCCAAGCGTGTTAAAGTGCTCAAAACTGCCAAGTTTGTTAAAGTGCTCAAAACTGCCAAGCGCGTTAAAGTGCTCAAAACTGCCAAGCAGAAGCCTAGGCATGCTGGGAATGATGTTCGCCTAGGGCGCCACATCGGCTAGAACTTGTTGAACCACTTGTTTGGATTTCGTCCAGACAGTCTGGTCTTCCAGCCCTCTGTCCGTACGGCCGCTGGGTGTCCACCTGCGAGTCCCCCATCCTTCTTTTTCCCTCCCTGCCTCCCCATAAACAACTAGCAACACTCTCCCTCAGCCCCTGTCGTGAAACACCTACCACCCACATATACATCCCCCCCAACAGCTTTCCATGGCAGTCCTGCTCTTTGAGCTTTAGTTCTCCTGTTGCTAGTCACCCAGGCCAGGACTAGTACTGCTGGTGTGGCAGGATGAGAGATTTTTGCACGGCAGAGATCGCCTCATGCCTAGAACAAAACATGAGAAAATCTCAGAATGAGGCGACATGCCTGGTTCACAAGAAAAGGCAGCCAGCAGCTCCTCTATCTTCTCATCGATCCGCTCGCATGCCTTGCTGCCACCTGCAGCACTGTTGTTTTCCTTGGACGACGGCACAGATTCAGTCACCTCGCCCTTCAGATTACACGAAAAACCTTTGTGCTACAATGAAACAGCCTATAGATAGGACAAAAGATAAAGGCTGGTTCACAACTGTGCTCAGCAGCTTATGACATATTCAGTATGAGACCTTCAGTAACCACGACCAAAAAAAAATATGCCAGGGATGACTACCAATAAGCAAAGGAATCAAGTGTACCAAGTGGTAAAGACCGATCAGCTTTTCAAACATTCACTAAGAACAAAAATACTTCCTGACTGGCTGACGTTAGGTTACCTAGTCAGCTAAAAATATGACAATTCAAAGTGTTATTTTATGAGCTGTATTATTTTTTTACTATTACAGCTACTTGACCCAACTATAGCTCACACAGAGTATTGTCATTGCATAATCAAATCACCTTTTCCATAACTAAGTTACTTTTCTCAATGACAAAGTTCTCATGAACTGCATTTTTTTAACTACAGGGTGGGCCATTTATATGGATACACCTTAATAATCCAACACAATGGGCAGCACATTGAACACATTTTACAAG
>JABFEB020000041.1:15267561-15291530 GCA_019775895.2 Stomatorhinus ivindoensis
GAGATGCCGCTCATGTGAGTCTCACTTTTTCGCGTAAGTCTGGCTTTTGTTAGCTACTTTCATGGAATACCCCCCAGTTCAGTTCCCTAGTTGTTTGTTGATTCTGATTGTTGATGTTAGATGTATGTCTGGCCTGCCTGCCTGCCTGCCCGCCCGCCCGCCCGCCTGCCTGCCCGCCTGCCTGCCTGTACCCATTTGTAATTAGAAGTGGTTATGGGAGGAATTTGATGAGGCTATGGAGAAGGACTTTCAGTTGGCTTCAAAAAGGTTCTGGCAGGCCGTCAGGTGACTCAGGAGGGGGAAGCAGAGCTTCGCCAATGCAATTTATAGCAGAAGTGGAGAGCTCTTGACCTCAACTTGGGATATAGTCAGGTGGTGGAAAGAATATTTGAAGAACTTGGAGGAAGTAGATATGAAAGTCTTAGAGGAGAACTTGGCCATTTCTGGGGCTGAGGCCGCTGAAGTAATGAAATGACTATTTGTTGGTAGGGCTCCCGGGGTGGATGAGATTCGCTCTGAGTTCTTGAAAGCTCTTTATGTTGTTCTTCTGTCTTGGCTGACACCTTTTCAAAATTGTGTGGATGTTTGGGACACTGCCTTTGGATTGGCAAACGGGTGGTGGTCCTAATCTTTAAGAGGAGGGACTGGAGGATGTGTTTCAACTTTAGGGAGATCACACTCCTCAGCCACCCTGGGAATGTCAATGCTAAGGATTAGTTTGTTGATTAGTCGAACCTTGGATCCAAGAGGAAAAGTGCGGATTCCATCCTGGTTGAGGAACACTGGACCATCTCTTCATCCTCAGTTTGCCCAACCAGTCCACAAGTGTTTTGTGGACTTGGAAACGGCATACGACCTTGTGCTTTGGGTGGTCCTCTAGGCGGTGCTCCAGGTGTATGTTGTTGTGGGACATCAGATCTCTGCATAAATGGAGTTTGGTTTGCATTGCCAGCAGTAAGTCAGGTTCATTCCCAGTGGGTGTTATCAGGGTTGTTCTTTGTCATTGATTCTATTCACATCTCTTATGGATAGAATTTCTAGACATAGCCATGGGGTGGAGGAGGGTCCGGTTTGGGGGTCTTAGGATCGCGTCTTTGCTTTTTGCAGTGATGTTGTCTTGTTGGCATCATTGGGCTGTGACCTGCAGCCAGCACTGGGGTGGTTTGCTGCTGAGTGCGGAGCAGCACCTCCAAGTCTGAGGCCACGGTTCTCAACAGGAAAAGGGTGGATTGCCCTCTCCTGGTGGGAGATGTGTTACTGCCTCGAGCAGAGGAATTCCAGTATTTTGGGGTTGTTGTTCACAATTCAGGGGAAAAGGGAACAGAAGATCAACAGTCAGTGCAGCGTTGGCAATAATGTGGATGCTGTATCATTCTGTCTTGCTGAAGAGGGAGCTGACCCAGAAGGCAAAGCTCTACATTTACCAGTCGATATACATTCCTACCCTCACCTATGGTCATTAGCACTGCAGGTAGTGACCGAAAAAATGAGATTGCAGATACAAGTGGAGCTTCCTCTGCGGGGTGACCTTAGAGACAGGCTGAGGAGTTTACACATTTGGGAGGGGGTCAGAGTAGAGCCGCAACTCCTTCGCATTGAAATTCAGGTAGTTCGGGCATCTATTTAGGATGCCTCATGGACAGCTCTCTAGGGAGGTATTTCAGGCATATCCAACTAGATGGAGACCCCAGGGCAGATCCAGGACTTGATGGAGAGATCCAGTGGAGTTGGAGGAGGTGGCTGGTCAGAGGGAGTTCTGGGCATCCCTGCTAAGACCGCTGCCCCTGTGACCGGACCCGGATAAGCAGCGGGTAATGGATGGATAGATGGATGGATGGATGGATAGATGGATGGATGGGCTTTTTCTTTGCAATTCTGCTTTGAAGGCCAGCATCCTGGAGTTGCCTTTTCACTGTTGATGTTGAGACTGGCCTTTTGTGAGTACTATTTAATGAAACTGCTAGTTGAAGATGACCAGGTATCTGTTTCTCAAACTACACCTTCTAATATATTTATCCTTCGCACTGCTCTGTGAAGAGAGTAGTACACAGTATTTTATGAGATTTTATGAATCAGTTTCCTGACAATTTCTCGCATGAAATAGCCTTCATTTCGCAGAACAAGAATAGATTGATGAGTTTCAGAGGCAAGTTCTTAGTTTCTGACCATTTTGAGCTTGTATCCAAACCCACAATTGCTGATGCTTCAGCTACTCAGCTAGTCCAAGAAGGCCATCTATGCTAATATAATTGCAAAAAGGTTTTATGATCAATTAACCTTTTAAAATGATAAAATTGCATTAGCAAACACAGCATTCCAGTTAAACACAGGACTAAATGTTGCTGAGAAATCGGACTCTGTACGCCTATGTAGATATTCCATTAAAAACAGCCTTTTCTTGCTGATAGTAATTTACAATATTAACAATATCTATGCAGTATTTCTGATGAATCTGATGTTATTTTAATGAACAAAAAAAACTTGCTTTTTTTCAAAAGCAAGGAAATTTCTATGTGACCCCACATTTTTTAACAGTAGAGTATGTATACTCAGTGACAAAAAAAGTTAGGCACCCAGAATGGTTTGTTTTGAATGTAATATGGCACAGGTACAGACCAGCGATGGGCATGCACATGATTTGCATGGAGCTGGCAGGTCTAGTCGCCAGACACAGAGGATGCGTAGTAGGATTGTTGTATAGTGCAGCAAGTATTTCAGAACCTCCTGACATCTGCACCTGCCATCCGGACACAGGTATTGGACTCTCTACAACACCCCGTGTCATCCTGCACCATGTCTCGACAAAATATGGAATACGGGTTCACCATCCCATGCGTAGGCTGCCATTAATACCAGGTATTTGAAGTGGTGCCCTAACCGGGACGCATGGACTGATGACGACTGGTGGTACCACGTTCAGCGATGAATCTCGGATCGTCATTACGTCGGACTGACATGTGCACATATGGCAGTGCCAAAGGGAGAGGACCAATCCTGTCAATGTTCTGGAGAGGCAGACTTGTGTTACTCCCCAGCATCATAGTGTGGGGACGTACAGGGCATGACTTCAGGTAATCTCCGGTAGTGACTCGGGGGACCCTGACGGCACAGCACTATGTCAGTGACATCCTGCATCCACATGTCTTACCACTCCTGAACAGCACCCTGGTTCAGTCTTTCAACAAGACAACGCCCGTCCACTCACGGCATGTGTGTCTATGGACTGCCTGCACCACGTTGAGGTCTTCCTGAAGCCAGCCAGGTCCTCTGATCTTTCGTACAAAATTTGGTTGACGAACAGAGACCTTGAATAGATTCCTTTTTTATACTAGTGTAGCACCGGCAGGGCACATATCCCAGCATGCCCCACATATCCCAGCATGCCCCACATGTCCCAGCATGCCCCGTGTGCAATTGTAAATAGAAGGACCACAACAGGCAACCAACGAGCACTGAACCCAAATACACAGACGGGAAAAACAAGGTTGTCAGATGTCGAACTGCAACATGCACACACAGTAGAAGATTTACACATGCTAAATCCATGCGAGGATCAGACCGGGTACACGCATGCGCCGCAATAGGGAAATGCAACCATTACCATTAACAACAATAACATTATAAGGGTTAGGGACTGTTAATAAAGAGCATGATATTCCTGGCAAGCAAGTCTCCATGACTCCTTCCCTGATGCATCGGTCCACCCGTCACCATGGTTAATTGTGTTTTTCTTTAAATCCTTTAATATAAAAACCTTATGAACAACTTAATCGAATTCCAATGCTTTCTTTTGGGGAAAATTGCCCTGGTTCACGTACAAATTGGTTCGCGACCACTTTCCTGGAATAGATTGTGTTCATGAACCACAGGCACCACTGTAATTGGCTCTTTATTTTTATACTAATTTACTCCCTTGAGTATTTTTTGTAAACACTATCTGACTATACAAGTTTAGAATGCATACAGTGCCACTGGCTTTCCTCTTTAAGATCTGATCACAATCTGGTGCCACTAACCTCAACTTGTTTGCTTATTGTCTGACGTCAACCAATGACTAAGAGAGAAATGGTTACTTGAGGCAATTGACACTTAGAAGGACTGCTTTGAGAATATAAAATGGGATGAACTAGGTGTGCCATATGGTGAAGACATCAGCAGCATGATGGAATGTATCTTAGACTACATCACGCTCTGTGGGAACAGCTGCATCCCAAACAACAAGGCCTGGATCACCAGCAATCTGAAAGAACTGCAGAACAGGAAGAAGGGGATCTCCAAGGCGAGGAACAGAAACCTGATAAGTGTCTGAAAGTGAAGCTGAGGAAGAACATGGAAGCCTACTGTCACACGCAGGGCCACAGAAGGACAAGGATCCAGGAATGCGGGTAAGTAGAGGATCTTTAATGAGGTTTGCGAAAGGAGTGGAAAATCAGGAAGGCACAGGCTTGAGGGCTTCGTCTGGGAGCCCCAGGAGCAGGGGCGAACCCCCGAGAGGGTAGACAGTAGCAACCGAAATCCGAGGGGCAGGCGAGAGTCGAGGTCTTGATCCATTCCGAAGGTTGTTTCCGATGATGTCCGTCCGACAGGTAAGCACGGGACACGAGCACACACAGCCGGAGCAGGAAGGGACGGCAGGTCAGGATCTGGATCTGGACTGGGGAGGCAAGGGAGAGAGATAAGGGAAGCACAACAGTCAGACGGAAGCGGTATGGGGAAGCAGGTAGACAATAGACCAGAAAAAGCTCAGTAGAGGCATAAATCATCAGCGCAATATTTTGCAACGGGTAGTTTTCGCCGAGGTGCTTATAAGAGGTGGTTGATTATTGGAATCTCCACTACATCTGCTTGGTCCCACCCCTGAGGGCATGACACCTACAAGAGGAAGCTGGAAAATAAACTTGGACAGGACAGAGTGAGAGATGTATAGACGGCCATGAAGCAGATAACTGGCTACAGAGTCAAATAGAAAATGACAGTTAACAAAAATCAGAGAATGAGGGTAGTTTGGTAAAGACAAATGGATAAAATGTTTTTTTCTCAGGGTCAGTACAATGGCTCGCTCCACCTCTATCTGTCCGGACCTCACTCCCTCCACACCCCCACTTATCACCTGACAACTAGCCATGTGAGAAGACAGCTGGAAAAACTCCATGAAGGTGACGCAGCAGGTTCCAATGGCATCAGCACCAAGGTCCTCAAGGTTTCCGCTCCTCAGCTGTGTGATTCTGCAACAACTTTTTAAAATGAGCCTGGTTCAGTTGAGAGTACCAACTTAATGGAAAGCATCCTGCCTCGTGCTTCTTCCAAAAAAGGCAGCTCCCGCCTTACTTGACCACTTCAGACCCATTGCCCTCACCTTACAAGTGATGAAGGTTCTGGAGAGGTTAGAGCTGGCCCACATCAGACCCCTGGTGAGCTCTTCGCTGGACACTCTGCAGTTTTCCTACTAGCCTCATGTAGGCATGGACAATGCTAGTCTACCTCCTGCAAAATGTGTACTACCACATGGACAAAGTGGAGAGCACTGTGAGGATTGTGATCTTTGATTTCCTAAATGCATGTAACCCCATCCAACCAGTGCTGTTGACAGAGATTCTGCAATGTAGGTGGACACACCTACCATCTCCTAGATTACAAACCACCCGATGGCTAGACATCAGTTTGTGTGGTTGAGGACCTGTATGTCTGAGCAGGTGATAGGCAGTATGGGGACATCACAAGGCTTGGTCCTATATCTGTGTCTTTTCACATTGTACACTTCTGACTTCCACGGTACAGTTCAGAGTCCTACAGAAATTGGTTGGGTATAGTAGAGATGTCAGGAGGCAGAGCATAAATAGCTGGTAGGAAACTGTATGGTGGTATGCATAAAATCAGTTACTGCTGAATGCCACTAAGACCAAACTTTGGGACCAGGAAAGTTTCTCCATATTTAGGGAGGCCATCTTGATGGTAAATACCTACACTACAAATAGCTAGTAGTTCATCTCAACAACAGACTGGAAGGAAAGAGAACATAGAGGCTGTATACAAGACTGGTGCTCACCCCTCTTTTAATTGTGGAAGCTCAGATCTTTTGATGTGTGCAACATCCATCCATCCATCCATCTATCCATCCATCCAGTTTCTGAACTCGCCTGTCCTATTCAGGGTTATGGGGGTCCGGAGCCTATTGCAGAGGCTACACACAAGGCAGGGGACACAGGATGGGGTGCCAACCCATCACAGGTGTGTGCAACAAGTTGGAAATCCTTTATCAGTTTGTCTTAGCAAGTACAGTTTTCTCTGTGGTGGTTTGCTGGGGGAGCAGCACTGTATCAAAAGACAGAAAGCGACGATGATAATAAACTAATTAGAAAGGCCGGCTCCGTTCTTGGCTCCACCTTAGACCCCTTTGAGTCAGTGGTGAATAGGAGAATAATCAATAAACGGCTCTCCATGCTCCTTGAGTAGCAGGCTCATCCAGCTCCGCTAACGAGGACCACTTCAGAAAAGCATTCCTGCCAACTGCCACTGTACTGTATCAGCAGGGGTGTAGTGGAGGATAAAGGCACATAAACACTATTTTGCAATTTTTTTATTAAAAACATCATTTACTCCCCTTTTTATGATTGTTTACCCCCTTATCATTATGCATTTTAAAAAGTTAGAGTCAGAAATATACCTCATCCTGAACTCCATTAGCCTACAACAGCACACCACTGTAACCCTTTCATGAAACTGGAGCCCTCTCATGGAATGATACAGATGCCAAGCAATGACGAGATTATGACAGTTCAGCCTCTTATCCTACTCTCAATTAACTAGACTAAATTCAATTTCTGCAAGCATTGCGGTGTCAGATAAGCTTACCTGCACGGCACGTTACAGTTGTGAAGAGGACTTGCACATTTTTCAGGGGACGCAGATGAGCAGCAACATGCAAAGACGGGATTTTCTGAGTTCTGCAAATTACTCATTTAACATTTACTACAAATACACTGTTTTCTTTGCTAGCAAATAAATTTGCAGTATGTTCTCCATTTGAGTACCTTTATTAGCAAGAAAATGTCATACCTTTGATTCATCACTGTAACTTCCTCTATTAGTTATAACAGCAGTGAAAATCGAGGCATTCTTTCTACAAGGGACATTAAATATTGCTCTGTTTCATGTGATGAAACAGTTAACTAATGCATTAACAGTTAAACGGTTAAAGAACAGCCTAGAATTTAACTATGCCATCATGATACAATCAGTTAATAGGATATCTGCTGCTCTTTCCGTGTTACAAAGAAATCTTGTTTTATCTCACTTGTGTTTTCATTTATAGTTGTTCACTCAACATTCCAATGCTTAACAAGAACAAAAAAAATCAACAGTTTATGAAATAAATAGAAAAGTTGTAAAATGTCATGGTGTGCAAAACTTTTCACTGGTAGTTGTTCGAGGGCAAGGACAGAGGCGAAGGCAGGTGTCAGGGAAAATCAAAGGGGCTTTATTAAATGAAATCACAATATGGACAGGGCAAGTTAAATGGACCATGAGGGATCAAAACATGAACCAGGATACAGTTGTAAAAGATAAAAACACAAGATAACCACAATAAAATTCCGTTCTACAGCCTCAATATATCAGCCAGCTATAACCACAAACATGAAGGCAAGACACTTGCTGAACACACCCATGACATCTGGGAACAAAAAGCTACAGTGCTGCTGATGGCACAAAGGAAACTATGATCAACACACCCAGAGAAAAAACAGAGAGTTTAAACCCAGCACCACAAACTAAGGTATGTGCTGAAATATATGAGATATGTCACAATGAGAAACATCACTCGCTGTTCCTCTCTGTGTCTTCCTCTGCAACATATTGAAATGGTGGTGCTTTGTTGATGCCTGTGGGGAAATTGTCCATTTGCCTACCTCATCTAACTCTCCATGAATTGAATTGAACAACAACTATCATTGAATTGGGTGATCAGTGGTCTTTGTTAACACACCTCAGCACACAGTGCGCAACAACGAAATGTGTCCTCTACATTTAACCCATATGTGACTTTCGTGACATAGCAGGGGGCAGCTAATTCAGCACCCGGGAAGCAGTGCTTGGGAGCGGTACCTTGCTCAGGGTACCTCAGTGATGCCTTGCTGGTCAGGGATTCGAACCAGAAATCTTTCAATGAATCAAAGTGCGCTTCCCTAACCATTAAGCCACAACTGCCCCTTGGCATATGAGAGCAAGCTTACCAATGAAGGACAGCCATTTGCAGTGACACCCATGGAGCTGGAGATTAAGGGCCTTGCTCAAGGGCCTACAGATGTGATTATTCTGCCCTGGCTGGGCCAGGCTGGGCGGGGCTTGAACTGACAACTTTCCAATTACAGGGACAGAGGCTTAACCCACTGACCCCCATGCTGCCCCCTAGTGCAGAGCTCCTCCTTGCTTATATACCTGCTCATTCCCTCAGGGCTGCAGGTACTGCTCTTCCCATCTTCTGTGGGTCACAGAATATTAATTGTTTTAGCTTCAAAACTTTGGAACTTATTCAAGCCTCCATGATGTATCCTCTATCTCCCTTTATAGGCAGAACTTCATGGTATACATTTCCTATATTCTTGAGCAAGACACTATATAAAATCAAATTATTTTAATAAAATTGCATGCTCCCTCAAACGTTGCAACATCTGTGGCATTGTGCTGTGTGATCAAACTGCACGTTTCAGAGTGGCCTTTTATTGTGGGCAGTCTAAAGCACACCTGTGCAATATTCATGCTGCCCAATCAGCACCTTGTATGCCACAGCTGTAAGGTGGGATTATCTCGGCAAAGGAGAAGTGCTCACTAACACAGATTTAGACAGATTTTAGACAATATTTGACAGTAATGGGTCTTTTGTGTATGTAGAAAATGTTTCAGATCTTTGAATTCAGCTCATGCAAAATAGGAGCAAAACTGAAAATGTTGTGTATATATTTTTGTTCAGTTTTGTAAATCTGAATTTTCTATGAAGTGTACAGCTGTAAGTCAAAGACACGTGCAATGTCACAAACACTTATTAAAACAAAGTGTGATCAAAACAAAATGCAAGCACAGTTTGCATAGTAATAATCAGCACAAAATGCTGTGTGGACCCCTATCAAATACATTTACAATGGCTGAGTGATATGCGTGTTTTTAAAGGACACTTAAAAATGGCTACTGAGTCCGTTGATCTATTGCTCTGAGGTAAGCTGTTCCAAAGTCTTGGAGCTATCACGGAAAATACTTTATCAGCTTTGGTTTATAGTTGCGACTTTCGAACAGCAGGTCAATTTTGGTCATATAAAGCATATAGTTTCATGGGATACTAGCAATTTAGATACATACCAGAGCTAGATCATGCAAGGTCTTAAAAGTCATCAATAAATTGGAAGCCAGTGAAGTGAAGCCAAAATTAGGGTAGTGTCATGATCCACCCTTCTGAGCCTCAAGTGTGCCACGCCCCTCTCGTTACCTCGTGTCTGATCCTGATGGAAACCACCTGTTGTCTATCCGTACTTGATTGTCTCGTCACCACAGATCTGTCATTTTGTTTGGTTTCGTTTTGTTTTGTATCGTGTGCTTTGTTCCCTGGTGTTACCTGTTTCTGCAAGAATAAACCCCTTTTTCCTACGACTTCGCTGCCTCCTGCATGTTCCCTGCATGCTTGCCCGGCAGCAGTCATAACATAATGACGGATCTCCCAAAAAAGAGCAAGACAGGCTACCTTCGGCTCGCTGAACATTAAAAGAATGGCTTTTTGCTGGAGGTAATAGAGTGGATGGAGCAGCCAGAGGTGAAGGAGGACCCCATAGCCTGGGCGTTTGCCTGCTGGAGCAGGGACGTCCTCCTCGGGGTCGCCCCGCTTGCCAAAGCTTGTCCGCTATGAGAGGCAAACGAATACCTCCAGCGGATGAAGGAGAGAGTGACGGTACAGAAGCCACCGCCGCTCGCTCCTCTCCAGGTGCGTCTACCAACCGTCTCCGCAGAAGCGGAACTTCCGTGGACCGACACCAGCACCAGGAAAAAGAAAAAGCATAATGGGAAGAAGTCGGAGGACGATGGTCCTCTGACCCTTCGCGTTGGGGCTGGTTTCCTCGTTCCGCCTGCTCTGCCTGCGGACACCTCCGCGTCTGCGCCCGCCCCTGCTCCGGCTGCCAAGCCCGCATCGGCCGCCCCTGCTCCGGCTGCCAAGCCCGCATCAGCCGCGTCTGCTCCGGCTGTCCCGGCTGCCCAGCCCACCTCAGCCTCTGTCCCGGCTGCCCCCGAGACTTTTGCCCCCGAGACTCTTGCCCCAGCCCCCATGTTTCCAACCTGCCTGGCCCTGGCCCCAGCCCCCGAGGAGGTCCCAAACACCACCTTCACTTCCTCCTCCTTGGAGGAGGAGCTTGAGTGGAACCCCTCGGGGATATCTTTGCTGGGTATAATTAGACCCAGGCCAGGGCCACCTCATCGTAGGCTGCCCCGCATGTCTGTGTCCCATAAGGGGAGGGGGCACAGACGTGGGGCACGGTTCCCGCCAGCCCTGCCCCCTGGCTTGCCCTTGTTCGCCCTTGTTGGGGCTCGGGGGCTGCCTGCATTGCCAAAGGCTTCAGCCCCTCGGTCGCCTGCGGGTCCCCCGGCGGTGCCCCGTTGCCTGTCCTCATTCCGGCCGTCCTCGCCCCCTCAGTCGCCTGTGGGTGCCCCGAGGTTGGCTCCTCGGTCACCTGCGATTCCTCCTCCTGCAGCTTGTCGCTCGGTGGCGCCTTCGCAGGCTCCGCTGAGGGCATCGCCTGCCATGGCTTTCCCTTCCTCCTTCCCTTTGTCAGTGTCCCCTCTAGCTCCCTCGTCGTCTCCCCTGGTGCCCCCTCCTGCTCCCTCACTTGCTCCTCCGTCCGTCCCTCGTCCCATCTCCGTGCCCCCCTTGTGATCCCCTCCTGCTCCCTCTGTTCCTTAGCCCGTGGCTCCTTTGGCCACCACCCATCGCCCGTCTGGGCCCCCTCGGGCTCCCCGTGTTCCCCCGTCCTTTCCTGTCTGGCCCCCCCCTGTCTGCTCCTCGCCCCTTCGTTCCTCCTGTCTCTGCTCCTTGTCCCCCCTTGGCTCCTCTGTTCACTCCCGGCCCTTTTGTTCCGCCTTTTGGTGTTCCCCCTCTTTCTCCCTTCCTGGTCTGTTTATCCACGTTCCCTGTCCTGTGTCAGCTTATGTTGTGGTTATCGCCCCTGTGTCAGTTCTGTGTTTCTGTTCTGTTCCTTGTCCCACGTTAACCTGTTTGCTTTTGTTTTCCAGGTCCTGTCTTGCCTCGTCCGTCCCTTCCCTGGGGTGCACCCGGGGGTCGCGCCTTTGGGGGGGGGGGGGGGGTAAAGTCACGATCCACTCATCTGAGCCTCATGTGTGCCACGCCCCCTCGTTACCTCGTGTCTGATCCTGATGGAAACCACCTGTTGTGTGTCCAAGTTAGTCACCGCAGATCTGTCATTTTGTTTGGTTTCGTTTTGTTTTGGATCGTGTACTTTGTTCCCCGGTGTTACCTGTTTCCACAAGAATAAACCCCTTTTTCCTACAACTTCACTGCCTCCTGCCTGTTCCCTGCACGCCCACCCGGCAGCGGTTGTAACAGGTAGTATGCTCACAAACATTTGATCTTGTAAGTGGTCTGGCTGCTGCATTCTGTTGTAACTGGAGATGAGAAATGAAAAGAAATATTTTCTGTAGTAAATAAGGCATCACAACAGTCCTGGGAATAAATTATTAAAGGCATGTATGACCTGTGCAATATCTGCAAAATATGAGGACACCCTAACCTTCGCAATATTGCTCAATTAATAAAAGCAGGATGGATCCAGTTAATTTTTATAACATTCAAAATTTAAACTGGAATGAAAAAGCACCCCCTGGTTTCATGTACAGTACAATGGTTTAATATGATGTGCCAATGAACCTAAAACCTGCTTCATATGAACTGTATTCTGTTGTTGGACAATGACTAAAATCTCTTTATTTATCAGAATTAACATGAAGAAAGGTATAGGACAATCCAGTTTCTCACATAATTAATATAAGCTAGAAGAACTTGTAAATTTGACAGAATATTTGTATCCAAAGACTGGTATAGCTGTAAATTATTAAAATACCAGTGAATAATAATGTTATATCGCTGGATGACCTGCCCAAGAGGGAACATATAGAGAGAAAACAAAGTTGGGCCTAAAATGGAGCCTTGGAGTACCCCACATGTAAGCACGGAGGGAGAGGGAAATTGCCAACAGCAACTGCAACAGATAGATATGAAGAAAACCAGGCCAGTGCAATTCCTGATATTCCCACCCACCGTTTCAATCTACTGATCAGGATGACATGACTGCTAGTGCTAAATGCAGCACTTAAATATAGGTGAATTAGCACAGAGATATTCCCAGCATCATCATTTAGTAAAATGCCATTTATAACCTTGAGGAGCATCATTTCTGTAATGTGTTTTTCTAAAACCAGATTAAAATTTCTGAAAAATAGTGTTGAACTACCTTTAATATCTTTATTGCAATTGCTTTTTCTAATACTTTAGATTAAAAGGGGCAAAAATGGGAAATATGCCTATAATTATTTGAATCAACCTGGTTAAGGTTTGGTTTCCAGAGCAAAAACTGTACCACCGCAGTTTTAAAGTCTTTAGGAACCACACCAGTGGCCAAAGAACTATTCAGAATATATAAAAGAATTGGGGTTACAACATCACTGACATCTTTCAGCAGTCTAGTGGGTATGACATCTACAGGACTAGATGGTCATTTATGCTGAGACAGTATTTCAAGGAACTTTTGCTCTTAAATCAGCCTGAATGAACTCAATAGGACCTTTTCTGTCACGTCTGAAGTAAAAGGAAAAGTAAGCCAGGAAAAGTAAAAAGAACTCCAGAGGCAGCCACAGTAAAGGAAATCCCCTGACGAGGACTTTATTATGGAAAATGCAGGGGGCACAGGCTTACAACAAGTGACAATGCCATGACTGAGGAACTAGTGACGGAGGAGCACATATAAATACTGTTAGCAAGGTGTATAGTTAGTTAGATACTGTTAGATAGGTGTGGCCATAGCGATAAAGTTATAACAATGGAGTGGAAATAGTTGGCGTAAACACCAAAAAAATGAGCACAACAGTGACATCTGCTGGCCAAATAGAATTAGGACAGGGTTGATTGAGACAGATCGTGTCACTTTCCACATGTTGCCCCTCACTGTAAGGCTGAGGATGCACTATAGAAGTCATTTTGTTAACTTTGTCAGTGAAAAAAGGAAATCTTCCACATTTCCTAATAATATTTTAGTATTAGTATTTTGTTGTGAGAAATACACTGCCCTGGCAATCTTAACAGCTAAATTGTGCAAAATGAAAAGATCCTTCAAGATGTGTGCACAGATTAGTAGCTATTTCAGCTGTCAAACATTGTCTCCTCAGCATGGATATGTTCACCAATCCTAGGGGTTCTCATATGTTTTGCCCCTGACTTAGTTTAAAAAGGGGCAACAGAATCTAAAATGGAGAGACAGTTCAAGCTGAAGAAAAACAGCCCCAAAGCATGATGTGCTTCGCCGTGGGTGTGATGTCCTTTGATGATGTGTAGTGTTGTTTTTGTGCCAAACATATTTCTTGGAATTGTGGCCAAAAGGTTCAGCCTTGGTTTCATCAGACCATAACATATTTTTCCACATGCTTTTGGGAGATTCAATGCATTATTTTTTGCTAAATTTCAATGTTTTCCTTTGACGAAATCCTTGATGAAGGATTTGTTTTTCTTTGAATAAATTAATTTCAATTAAACGTTGGATTTTTTCATTTTTTCAGTGTGAGATAAAGCTGCTTTGCCAAGAGGTGGAATTTTTTTCTAACCATTTCTACAAATTATTGCAAGGGGTGCTAAACACTGTGGAGGGCACTGTAATATTATTATTATTCGTATCCTGATGAGTGATGATCTGTCTACAGTTCTCCACAACCATTGCTACATCAGTGGCTGTTCATTGTTTTTGCTCTTTTCTTTCAGTAGGTGGCACTGCCTATGCTCTACTCAAAGTACAAAGAATCAGCTACCAAATGGTGACCAAATTTTGTCATTATTTTCACATTGAGAATAAAGAAACTTTATGGTACTGATTTTGTCCCATATCCAGAACTAGAGAGGAAGGCCAGGAGCTGTACTGGTATGCTATATAGGATTTATATACAGGCATAAGGGATTATGGGAGACGAATAGATATGCATATATCAATGGACTGGATCCCTATCTAGTCCATACCCTGGCTTACTGGAATAAGATCACTGCATCTTTGCACTTAATTAGTAGTTATACAAAATGGATTGATGGATGGATGGATATGTATTTCAAATTGGGAGCATGGTTGACTATTGGTAGATGTTTTCTATTTGACTATATTTTATTTTGCTTCAGCTACATTTCTGTTTTATAAATATCATAATATTTATTGCAAGGATTAAAAATGTGCATGGTAAATTTTTCTAATGTCATTCAACCCTTTTAATGTTTTAAGTTAGGCCTTTCCTAGGTAGGAATGAGTTTTATTTTCTATGGAAATAAATGAATGGAGTAGCCTATAAGCACTGAAGAATTGTGTTTTTTTAAAAAGAAACCTTTGTTTACTGTTACTGCCTCCGGCACAGGATATTAGATATTTTGCATTTGAGCTATAACTTCAGTTTAATTTAATTTTAGTTTCAATTTATGTTATTCAAGCTACTTTTAATGTTTTATGTTACCCTTTTGCAGCAACAACTAATATCTTATTTTGTATTGAAATATTTTTTTGATCCGTATTTCACGCACGTTTCTCTGTGTGTGAGGTGGGGATGGTGTGGGAATATGGATAATTAACTGTTATTCGAATAATGACTGGCGAAATTCCAATAGTATTCAGGCCTGAAATGCCCATCCCAAAGTCAACAGTGCTGTGCGAAATGGCCTCTCTGAACACATAAGCTCATTACTTCTTAAATCAGCTCTGGAAGCAAAGTGGGTTCAGCTCAGTACCAATTATGTGCACACAACCATGAACAACTTAATAAACAGCAGCAGCTCGCCTAATGACCATCTCGATGTTACCGAACTTTAGAATTTTAATTTATGAGGCTGCTTCAGTCTATACCTGGCCTTTCTCTTTACAGCCTTTAAAGGCCAGGCATGTTCCCACAAATGGGCAAGTTGCCAATGGCGGCATGCCCGAACAGCGCTGGATCAAGTACCGGCAGGAATTCCTCCGGGCACGCAGCAGGGCGGGCAGGGGAGACGGAGACAGCCCCTAGGAGTACCTCCTGCGTGTCCTCCCATCTCCGCATCTTCCACCTTCCTGCAGCAGGCAGCAGCTTTCGGGGCACCTCAGGTAGCTCTGACAGCTGACCATAAGGTAAGCCACAGTCCATGGCCACCCGCTACCCCGTGCCGTAGTCACCGCAGGTTCTCACAGACCTCCTCTGTGAGGTGCGCGTCTCTGGGCAGGCACATCTCCTCTAGGACATCCCTGCTCCGGTGGGCTAGAGCCCGAAGCATGAGATCGTCCTGGACTTCAGACTGATCCAGCCAGTAAATCACCTGGTCAGTGACGTTGAGGTTCTCCTCTTCGGCCATCTGAGGTGTCTTTTTTGTGGAGTCCGGTCATTCTGTCACGACTCGCGCAGGGAAGCAGGCAAAGGAAGCCGTGGATATGGACAAAGGACTTTATTACAGGCTAACACACTCAATAACAACATGTAACGTTAATAACCGGACTGGGGAAACCAAGGCCACCAGCTTCAGGATGAAAGTTAATGGGGGGGGGGGCAGTATCAACAATGGCGGAGGATTGTACGGTAAGTTTCAGTCTTGTGTTACGTTTTACATTGCTGATATAAAACTGTGCAGTTTGTAACACGTTTCAACATATTAGATGTACAAAGTACGTTGATGATTTAATCATGTTAAAAATAGTAGTTTGATAGGTTAAGCAGCATTTTTTATGCTATCTTGCAGGGTAATGTGGAGGCATATTAGATTAAAGATTCCTTTTATTTATAAACGAGCCATCATAGTTTGGCTATGAAAATATTTTGCTCATGTTGTAAAGAAAGAATCGTAGTTTTGCATTGTGCCTTTTGTGTTTATTTTAGAAGTACATCACGTTTCAGAAAGGGCAGAGTGTTCCACAGCTGAAGCAGTGCACAAAATGTTGTAACTGGTTTCATTGCCCTTTCTGCAGTGCCTTATTTTAATTGAGAATTTTGCTGTTCGAAGGTAAATCTTTCTCTCTCCCTCCCTCTCCCTGTATGGTTAATCTTTCTTTTGTTGTAGGTGCGGTTAACGTAAATATTTTGTTATAGGACAGAAACACCATGGACCCTTGATTTGAAAGGGACTCTTGAGAGCATTGAGGAGGTATTCCTATGTATTGTTGTAATATCTTTTGTGTTTCATACGTTTATAAAGTCATGAGCCAAACCAATGTGTTTTCTTTGGTTCATGGTCATTTTAAGGAGACACCTTTAACAAGAGATCTTCAAACTGCTACAGAGTGGTTGAAGGTAAACATCAGTCTCTTCAGAGGCGCAGTGTTCCAGCCACGCTATCTGGAGATGGAGGAGGAAGCTCAGAGGAGAGCTGTGCAGAAGGTTTACGATTCCCCAAGCATCAAGGAACTGTTTTTGTTTGTCTTTCGAAATCAGGAAGACATGGAACTTTTTATTGTTGAATGTGGGGACAAAATGCAATTAAAGATTAATTGCATGTATGAGTAGTTTTAGAATAATTTTATAGATTACATTGTTTACTTAATTTGTTTAACAGTTTAAATTTTTGTTGTATTTTTCATTAAAATATAATTTGTTGTAATCTTATTGCATCTGCCCCTTCATTTGAAATATTGGTCTTATTTTGAGGTCATATTAGTTAGTTTATTTTAATGCCTTTAAAAGCCAGTTTAAAAAGGCATAATTAAATAGAGCTTTAAGTTTTAAATTGTTTTAATAAATCATTTCTTATATAAATGTACATCTTTTACTGTGGCTCCAGTCCTCCTAATTGTTCCTACCCTCTTGTTAACCAACCACAACTGCCTTGTGTTTGCGCCTTTGTTTAGTCCTGTTTATTAGTGTCACTAAGTCCTGTGCACCCAAATCAGAAGAGACTGCCGATGCTCTGCTAGTGTCCGGCCCAGAGGAAGCCATAGATGCACTAGCGTCTGGCCCAGAAAAAGCTGCTGCTCTGCTAGCATCCGGCCCAGTGGAGGCTGCTGCTCCACTAGCGCCCTACCCAATAGAAGCCACTCCCACACCCAGTCCAGGTGCCCCTGCCAATAGCACCGCAATATTAGACAGAAGAATTAGCCTATTGGTTATCAACTGAATTTCCAATGCAGAAATATGGAGATGTATTACGTTGCAGTGGTGACGGGCAGGCAAGCAGAGGCGGTAGCCAGGAATGCGCGTAAGAAACGGGGTTTATTCCGGGAAGACAAAGGACTGAAGACCACATGTACAGCACAGCACTACTACAGTGATTCACACTGATGACCGATCTAGGGAAGACTGACACAGACGCTGACTAAATACTCAGGACAGGCAGGAACAAATCAACAACAGGTGATCACAATCAGGAATAAACACGAGGTAATGAGGGGGGCGTGGCTCACACCAGGCTCAGACGGGTAGGTCGTAACAAGATGCAAATAATTCCTTCTGCGCAATTTTTACCAGACCTAGATAACACTGTAAACACCTCCCCCGTGGTTTGTGTGACGAACTTCCCTTTCTCCAGCAGAAATAGGAGCCGTCAGAACTGTAATTACCATGGTTTCCTATCAACAAACTTCAGGAATGGCACCGGTTCCCATGATCCATGAGCTATTGGAAAATGAGAGGAGAAGATCTTGCCGATGGCCAGACGTTAGGTTTTTATATTGCTGTTTTAAAAAGTGGCCCCCTACAATCAGCACAACGATTTGATAATGTTGCGTTTGTGCTTCTTTGTGCCACACAAATCAGTGTTGTACCTCTTTTTCTTTATAAGAAATTAAATGTTTTTTGTAAAGGTTCATTGTGGTGTTTATTTGTTTTTTTTCCCCACAGTTCCTGTAAATATTATATTATATAATTATAAATATTATATTATATAACAAAAAGGTACATTTGATTTGAAGTTCAATGTAGATTGTTAATGTCTGTATGTATCTGTATTAAATGTCTAATCTTAGTTTGAACTGTTTCAAAGTAAATGTTTGCGCATGTAGTTTCATGGAACCTATTTGTACGGCATGTCTTCCTTGATGAACAAGAAATGCATTGCAGTTTGTTGGTAAGTCAAGCATCGATGCTGACTTTGTGTTGGAGGGTTCTGTAGTCGACTTTCACTCTGCCCTAATTGGTTAGGAATGGGACTTAATATGTTGGACCCAAATGGAGTGGAAGCGGGTACAGAGAGACTGTAGAAGCTAGTTTGGAAAAGGTTCCCGCTCTGAAATATGAACTAAAAAAGGGGTTTCCAAACTGTCTCTGAGGAACTGCAATTGAGCCAAATTCCTGCTTTGTGAGCACAAAAAAGTGTATGGTTCTGGGAAAGGTTGTGGTTCTTGAAAAAAAAGTTCCTTAGGTGTAAATGAAATGGCCAGCATCAAATCCATTCCCACTCTATCAGTAGGCACTACTGATAGAGTGGGAATGGATTTGATGCTGGCCATTTAATCTACTTTCAGTGCATCCTCAAGCAGCGTTAACAAGAAGTGATGCCTGACACACAATATTGAATAAAAATGGGAAAATACTGGAAAGAAAAATTAATAGCAAAGAAGCCAACACAATACATGGTCATGCCCAGAAAAGCCACCAGCCTGGCTGGAAATTAGTTAGAAACGATTAATTGTCTGAATTCTCACGTTGATGGCGCAGTGGGTAGCACTGTTGTCTCACACTGCAACTCTCACTCCCAAATGAGTGTGTTTTTCTCTCTGTATTTGTGCCTTTTTCCACTGTGCTATGATTTCCTAATATGTGCGGTCACCGTGGCCCAGCACTGGGTAAAATATTATGAATGGATGGATGAATGGATAGCTAAACCAGTCATTTAACAAATGGAAAAAATACTGTCAGAATCTGCAACTTTTCATTAAAGTCAAATAAAATAGTTCAAATGATTAATTCTCATAACTTCAGCAGTAACAATACAAATGCTAACTTTGATCCCCAGTCACTAAACAAACTGTGCCGTGCAAAGGTCTTAGGCAGTCAAAGTCTTTTTATCTGCTTAATAAGTGTAAATGTAATAAGTACAGCTTAAACATTTTATTCATGAGTTATTTTGGATAGCTTGATGAACACCGCGTTGGCTCCCACACCTCTCCGCATGGGCACCCCAGCCATTCCACGTGTTTGTTAAGTTTCACCACCATTTCTGGTAATTAATTAACTGGAATAGATTTAAAACGTGAATGGCCACACAAAGTGTGCCAGTGTTCAAGTCAAAAACTGCAATATTCTCTTGGATGGTTGCTGCAAAAACTGGTGTGGCTTTAGGAGAGGTTATGAAATGGTTAAGCTGATATGCTTTATCATATTTTTACACTAACATGCAGATCATTTAAAGATCGTTTTCTTTGGCCGCCTAGGAATTTTGCACAGTACTGTAGAGGTTTGGTTCTGAATTTATGTGTGAGCATTATATGCATTTCATATGTACCTGGCCCAAGATTTCCTCCACATTCCTTTTGGAAATATGGCTTCTTATTCAAATGATTGTGCACAATTGCTCACCATACCATTAAGTCACGAAAAAAAAAAACTCATCATGTCTGTATAATTTCACCATTTACATTACAGGGAGATTTGTGAAATACATACAGTATATGAAATACTCGTGTTACAGCTTAAACGTTTTATTCACAAGTTATTTTGTATTTTCAAAATGTTTTAATTATGAACTGCGCAGTACGAGCACGCCTCTCTATAGGAGCCTGCGAATAAGAAGGTGATGTGTGTTACAAATTGTCGGGATGAATGACTGGTTGGCCTTTCTCACTTTGCACCCCCTGGAATAAAAATTAGAGCCGCCTATGACTTCATCTGAACTTTGTTGATTTAACACTATTGCATAAAGCTGATAACAATAGTCTTCATTTGATATGTAAAAACGGAACATCTAAAAACCCCTTTGCATTAACTTATTTGTAGCCTATGTTTGACCTAACAGTGTCTACAGTACAGTACAAAACTAATAATCGTTCTCAATTTATTAAATAATAATTAACAAAAAAAACTCCGTTCTCCTAACCTACTACCTGATAGCATCGCATATTTTGATCTAATAGCGTACTTTTGTTCTTTTCAGTTATTAATATGGTGACCAGATAATTCATGTCAGACGGACACTTTGAGCTATAGGTCAGGATCTGTAAACTTCACTTCAATCATTTCAATTAAAAGGACCTGCATTTAACTTAATCACCGAGTTCCTGCTGTGTGCTGATGGGTCAGTCTCCTGTAATCATACATGTCACTAATGTCAATTTCACACAGCTGTAAGAGTCTTTCAATGATGGAAACACAAGAATAACTGAAATATTTATCCAAGCACAGGAAGCTTTAAGTTCTAAAGTAGTCTATAAAACCTGAAATAGCTGAGATTGTCCTCGCTGACGGGGATTATCTGCTAACTCTAGGCGTTAAATAAAACTAATAATCTATTTCCGTTTGATCAGTGAGCATGCTCCTGGTCGCCTTTCACCTAGCACCGACTACAGTACCCATGCAGCCTTCCGCTCCGGTGGGTTCCCTTCATTTGCCCAGGGTTTCGGCTTGAGGACCCCCCCCCCTCTCTTTCTCTCTCTCTCGGCCTCTTTTTTGTCACTATTGCCCAGTGTGAACCGACGCTGACAATAGACATCCCTCCCCCTTCCTCCCTAATTTGCCGTCGCTCGCCTTGTCATCGTCTCCATTGGTTTTGACGCTGCCATTCAGGGGCTTCATTTAACTGGAGGAGTTAAGAAGGAGCAGGTCTGAAACATCTGGCATCGCAGCCACCACATTTGCATCCAGATATCAGCTGAACTCGTGGTGTAAAACGCAGTGAAGTGCGATCCACTCCTTCATCGTATCCGCGTCTTTGGCGGCGGTAGCGGGGAGAAGCAGGCACCCACTTTGTTGTGTAAGTTAACGTTACGGGGGTTTCATCACAAAGAGCAAAGGCTGGACTTTGGGGGAAAGAGGTGGCAGGTGACATTTGAATAGTGCTGCTAAAAGGCTATGTTGTTCCTGTTTCCCGCTGTGTGGAGACTGATTTACTTTTATTGGGGTTCCCCCTTTCACTCTCACACTGCCGGGAGAGTGTGTGTATGTATGTGTGTGTAAGGGGCGTGATACAGGCGCAGGATGGAGGTGCCGAGGCGCAAGCAGGGAACACGCTGATGTGACCGGTGCCCCTAAGCCCTGGGACCCGAGGACAGTATTTACCGGGGAGAACAAGTGAAATAAAAACGAACTTGTTCATTACTGTAAACCTAAGTGGCCATGCATGAGAACAGAACAGTAATACACCGGCTTTAAGAAAGATGATTCAGGATGCGAGACATGTTTATATTGGTGCAGAGGGCTGCCAAGCTTTGAAGTTAATTATGGGGAACTATAAAAACTATTTTTGAATTTTACAGGATCTTGTAAAATAATTGTGCTGCAACAGGAAAAAAAACTGTTACTCTATATCTCAGATGTATGTATACAGATGTATAGTTTGAATACTTCGCAGTATTATTTCACGGTAAATTGCATTAGCTTCAAGTCCATTGATCCATGTCACTTTAAAAAGTGGGGTGATACAAATGCTTAAATATTTATGTGCAGACTGCAGCTTGTCTCGAATTAATGACACTATAAAATAAACTCCGACTGAAAAATAAACGACATTTTGTAAAAGTTGCAGAGAAACCGTTATACTGCATATCATAGTGTGCAAAACGTCTTTAGCGGTCTAAGAAATGTATGAACATGTCGGTGTAAAACTACGTCTGTTAAAATGTGTAGGCTTAACCATTTCATAATCTGACTTAAAATAACCCCAGTATTTGCAGCATAATGTTAAACTGTGATTTGTGTGTTGAGCAAATACACACTTACTACCCAGATAAACAGCTTTAAATATTTTCATTGCCTGCCTAAGACTTAGCTGACGGAGGTTCAGCCTCACTAGTATTATGGTTTTTCACCATTGGCATGTAAGACCGGAGTGGTGAATGATCATCATTTTTTTTTATTATCTAGAAGGCAGCATTACTGTGTTATGGATCATCTGTGTGTTGAAGGGAGTCTTGCAACGGCCTCTGTTCAAATCACTGGTTAAACTAGTGGTTTGTTATTTTGCTAACTGGAATTACTGAATTGATTTTCTTTTTAATTAAAACTTTTAGGAAAGCTTTACTGTTAATACTTATAAAAGCTGTGTTATGCTTCAGTGAAATCTTTGATTCTGTCTGGTATGATTGACTAATTGCCAAACGGACGGTTGTTATTCATCTCAGCTGATTCTTGCCTTTTTATTTATCTGCTTAGGCTAAAATGAACCACGTTGTACTGAGATGCAATGAGACTTTCCAGTATGAAATGAAATGATGATGATTGGTAGGTTTCAGAGCAGGAAAATGTTCCACGTTTTAGATTTACATAGCAGCATTTCCAAGCTGCTGTAGCAGCCAGCGATGTGAAGGCAGAGGAGCTGGAACCACTGATGGGAGTCACACTTGCGGAGAAATAGTTTCATCAAGGAATTACTAACAACAAGCAAGAAAATATTCATTCAGGTTTTGCCTCAAATAATTAATCTTAGTTACATGGTATATTCTCACAGTTTGCTGGTAGTTCAGAAAAACATTTTGTACAAATATAAAAATAAATTACATTTCATATAAAAAATCCATATCTTATGCAATGCATCACTTTTCACATTGGGCTTTGACTCTTTGCAACACTTGCAAATTCCATGACCACCAGTTGACCATTGGTAAGGAAGAAACTTCCTGGTGGATGTTTTCATAAAATAGGTGATATTGTCCGCTTTTTAGCTATCAGATCTGTCTTTGAAGGTTTACCCATTTAAATACCATTCGGGGGAGTTTTCTTGAAGTTTACATGAGAAACTGTACGTTAGTGTGTTCATTGGTGTCAGTTCATCTTTTATAGCTCTTCATGTTTATACAATTCAAGTGACAGAAGTTACAAAAACAGTATTCACAATATATTTTTTCCCAAAATATGGCACATTAACATACCTTTTTTTGTTGTTTAGGCATGATTCAACATATGGAGTTAATTTTAATCACGTATCCTGATTTTTATGTAGTATTTCCAAGATCTTTATTTGTTTTAATTGTTTAGTAACTGAATATTGTTCAAATTTGGGCTACTAAACTTGAAATTACAGATCATGAAACTATTTAATTAAAATAAACGTAATTGTTTATTTGTTTGTTCGAATGAATAGTTATAAATAAATAAATGCAAACTAGAAATTGTGTGAATCTGAAAGCCACAAACCATTTGCCGTGATCATTTTCCCCAATAAGTTAAAACATTCTGTGTGGTCTCAGAAAGTTCGTCCGACTTCCCGTCTGTGGGAGCGACACAGCAGTGTTAGAGAGCGTCTCTCCCGTCTTTGTTAAAGGCCGACACGTGGAGGGGCAGCATATGGCGGTAAAAGGGGCACAGCTGGGCACGGCGTCTCCAGCACAGCATCATGTCAGAGCGGCCGACCGGGCGCTGCCCCCCCCCAGGTGCCCGGGCCCCAGCATGGGCAGCCTGTCATATTCCCACCCTGCTCTCTGAACGCGTCAGGCGCTTTGCATCTCTGTCTACACATGCTTTCCTGTGCCGATGAAGGGAGCGGCCTGCAGTGATGGAGGCATGTGGTTTTATACACGCTGCAGGTACAGGCTCCCAGCTTAGGGAGGGGCCTGCAGTGAAGGAGGCATGTG
>JABFEB020000041.1:15305047-15337212 GCA_019775895.2 Stomatorhinus ivindoensis
GGGACATTTGCTCTCACATAGTGTGCGAGGCCAGCTGGCCCATCTCACACTGTCATGTTAAGCTGATGGCAGCAGCCGCGTGTAGCGCAGACCACCAGCCCAGAGAAAGGACTCTTATTCTAGCCACTAGGAGGTGCTGAAATGCTCATAGAAGTCAGGGTTGCTCTTTCGAGTGCAAGGATAAGCTTCAGACTCCATGTTTATCGCTAATGGTCCATAACTCATTCTGATAAAGCCAAACCCTGCTAACTTACAAGACTACAGTTGTGGCCAAAAGTTTCGAGAATGACGCAAATGTTAGTTTTCACAAAGCGAGTGTAGATCTTTATGTCAGATGATTTTATGGTATAATGAAGTATGATTTCAAGAATTTCACAAGTTTCAAAGTTTTTGATTGACAATTACATCATGTATGTGTAATACTTTCTTTGTCAAGACCTCGGAAATTCACCCTGGCTGCTGTTAATCAACTTCTGGGCCAAATCCTGTCTGATGTCAGCCCATTTTTGCAAAATCAATTGTCAGAATTGGTGGGGTTTTATGTGCCCACAAGTTCTCAATGGGATTAAGGTCTTGGGCCATGGACCCAAATTCTCCATGTTTTGTTCCCTGAGCCACTTACTTCTCACTTTTGCCATCGGGCACGATTCTCCATCATGCTGTGAAAGCCGTTGTTCTTCATCACTCTTTACGCATGGCTGTGTTCTTAAGCAAAATTTTCCAGATGCTCCAACATATCGGAAAGGGGCTTCTGTGAAAATGCCTTTACCCCAGTCCTCAGCAATCCAATCCCTGTACTTTTTGCAGAATATCAGTCCATCTTTCATGTTTTTCTTGCAGAGAAGTGGCTTCTTTGTTGCCCTTCTTGACACCAAGCCATTCTTTAGAAGTCTTCACCTCACATCTGCATGCAGATACACTCACACCTGCCTGCTGCCATTCCTGAGCAAGCTCTGCACTGGTGGTGTCCCGATCCCGCAGCTGAATCGATAACCCTGAGGCTTGCTGGACTTTCTTGGGCATTCAGAAGTCTTCTTCATAATAATTGTACCTCTCTTCTTGAAGTCAGTGATGATCTGATAATTGGTTGATTTTAGGTGAAATTGCAATTAATCTGATCACACTTCATAACATTCTGGAGTATATGCAAATTGCCATCATAAAAACTGAAGCAGCAGACTTATACTAAAAAACTTAAACTAAAACCAGTATTTTGTCATTCTCAAAACTTTTGACCATGACTGTAATCACTTCTGCTGATTGCTGATAAAGGTAAATCCTGCTAACTTACAATACACTACTATTAATTACAAAAACTGACATTTTCTGACAGATAAAAATGAGTTTAATGCCATATATAAGAAATAATTTATTTGCCATGAATTAAGTTTATGATATTGAGTGAAATGTGTGACCACGCCCCAACCAGTGAAAGTGTGTTCCCTACCCCTAGACCCCAGAGGGTTAATAGAGATTTTAAATTATTTAAATTTTTCTGACTACAGTTGTAGATGATTCTGCAGAGCATACATGTGCCTATAACTGCACCATGTGATAATGCGTGTCCATGCCATTTGCCGAGGGCCACTGTAATGCGTGGGCTTTCCCGGGCTTAAGTCCAGGGATCTCCACTGGAAAGGAGCCTCAACTAATCTTGTTTTAATCTTTTATATATACATATAGTATCGTTGGGGACCCGCCCTGGTCAAAAACTACACCATCGTGGAAAACAGTCGTGGATCCTGCGATAACTCTGGGAGTGCTGACTGGGGTTTGGTCAAAGGTGGCTTTGAGCCTTCAGGAGTTTGTCTTCTATCCACATTTCAGAGGAATGAGCCAGAAAGAGGCGAGGCTTCCCGGGTTAAACAGAGAGCACCTCCTGCAGAGCGCCTGCTGGTGTGGCATGCTGGAATGGCTGGGGAACATCTAATTGGCCCAGCCCAAAGAAAACAGGTGGCCAGCGAAGCAGATTGAAGACAGTGCCTGGGAACAGCAGGGGTGCGGTCACATAAGGGATGGTGACCATTGGCAGGAGCTGCAGGAAGACAATGTCAGGGCCACAGTATGTTACAGGAAGCATGCCGGGGCAGCCGTGGTGGGTCACACTGCTGTCTGCAGCTATTGGAATTTGATAGGTCGCCTCTGTAGCCTGCAGCTGGGACAGCACCCTTCAGGCAGACGGCAATAGTGTCGGGTTTCCAGTCCCTGGGTTCCTAAGGGTAGGCACATGGCATCAAGCCTCCCCTGTGACGGAGATGGCATAACAGGGAAAGGTTTATATCAGGTTATACCTCAACTTTTGCGTATTAGTCTAACAGTCCATTTGTAAAAATAATTTGGTACCACCTTACAAATGACGAGCCTTATAAAAGGTTTATAAATGGTTTATACTCAGGTTATTAAATAGATTGCAACAGTTGGTAAATGAGTAATAGACAATTATAGACTTGCAATAACATGGGTTTGTTTTTATTAACACCATGACTACCATTTATAACAATTAGAGGTAAGGAGCATGTGCTGATTACAGCGCGTTGCTATACCCACCACACGACGAACCACCTCTGGGATGAGAACCTGAGGGCAGCCATGCGGCGGGTAACGGCCTCTGGAATCTTCTTTGCCTCATTCATAAAAGATACAAAACAACTACTTGTATATTGTTCATAAATACATGAATTATACAAAGGTATACACAATATATTGCTGGTTTTGTCTTCAGTGCTGCAGTTTATCAGTAGTCTCCTCATGATGGGTGTTTTCTGACAGACACATTCTGTAGTTTTTCAGTGGTCTCCTCATGATGGTTGTTTTCTGACAGAGACATACTGTAGTATTTTGGTGGTCTCCACATCTTAGCAGTTTTCTGACAGACACATACGGTACTTTAGTGGCTGTCTCGTGCTGGGTATTTCCTCTCACCGAGAACGCGTCTTTGTGCTGATGTGTTTTATGTAAGGATGAGCGCGAGGCAACATCCCTGATCATGGAAAGCACTGAGCGCAGCTGTCCTGGCTTAATGGGAGCTGCTCCCGCTTACAATCTGTCTGCTAGGCCCCATTTTCAGCTCGTTTTGGGAAATGTGGCATTTGGTGATTTTTGGCGCCAGATCGCTGGGCACAGTGGGGTGTCACACATTCTGGGTGTCCAAATGAAACAGGCAGCAGCCTGAATGCGGTCCACTTAGGCTGGTTTCTGTCACAGCTTCAGGAGTCAGCCACCAGGCCCATGGAAGATCTCCACCAATCAAGCCAGCTCTCTGCAACGCCGCGTTCATGCAGGTTCACCCCAGGCAGTGCACATGCACTCAGCAGGAAAAGCTCATCGTGGCTGCAAGCTGAAGGAAAGACAAAAGAAAATGGGTCAGTCCAGAGCCCGCAACCCTGAAGGAGTGAGGTTGTGACTCTACGACCTTTTAATTTTCTGTAGTGATATTCATGGTGACCATTTGTATTTCTGTTTTTGATTAACTAAATGCTGTGTCGAAGTAGTTTCTCTGAGAGAAGAATAGTATTTTCACTGGATTTATTGTTTTGTTTCTTACATTTCTGCTGTAAAATTGTAGTTATATTCTCAGTGTTGGCATTACAAAGGCTTTATACAAATGTTATTTGAGTGAACCATTCAAAAATTCATTTAATTGGGGATTCAGACAGTGACTTATGTGTGAAACAGGTAAGATATACTATAGGTAAAGTTCCTTAGTATTGCTACTGCTGGCCATAAATGTGATGTGTCTCTGAGGAGGTCATACCAAGTCTGTTGTGAAGGGTTGCTGTGCTGTTGTAGAATTCCATATCACTCAGTATGAAGGCAGTGAACCTGGTTTGGATGAAGATTTGGAACAAATGCAGCATGGATGCCCATCTGTCTCTCAACCACTTACCCAGCACAAGGTCATGGGGGGAGCTGGAGTCTGTCCCAGACAACACAGGGTACAGGTCAGGGGAGGACTTTGGACAAGATGCCAGATTATCACACTCACACTTCATGGGCAATTTAGAGACATCTAACTTCATAGCTTTGGACTGCAGGTGGAGAACCCAGATGTGACCTCCACAGCATGAGGAGAACACACCCTCCACATATACAGAGTGCGAGGGGGTTCAAACCCACAGCCCTGAAGGTGTGAGGTAACGGTACTCCTCCATGCTGCATCAGTTGGGAAGCATTTCCATAATTTAATTCATAGCCTAATTCACACATAACCAAACACAAATGTATGAACCAGTGAACTAACTGAACAGTAGCCATGACGCCATAATGATCACCTTAATGGTCACTTTAAATGTCACCTTAGAATGCCGACAGCTGCCCCAGGAGCACTGGTGAGTTACCTGCTGATTTACACAAACATCAGTGACTACTTTATTTATGAATGTCAGCAAACTCAATTATATCTTTGATTACTCCAGTAATTTTCTAAGTCTTAAATGTCAGTGTCAGTATTAACATGAACCTTAAAGTTTCTTCACGGCCCTGTACTGCCTAAGTGGAAATGGAAGGTCTATGTATGCTTGGGTGATGTTGCATAATATTATTAAATATAAATATAGATTTTGGATGCAGCCCTTTGTTCTGTTGCTGAGCCCTGGCAATGACGCTGTGCCCAGAGCTTAAGGAAGAGAACCTTCCCACTGTCACAGGCAGGACTCCAGGTCCCTCAAAGCCAGAGATGCAGAAAGTCCTCTACATCCTGTACCTTCATAGTGATGCGTGCGGCACATTGTACCATCACACATAGCATATGCTGGGATGCTCTGCACGTCTCCTTTTCGGCAGTGTGGTGCACTCTGATATCCAGATTATTTCAATCTGATGTGTTTTACCAATAAAATCTATGGAGATCATCACCATGAAAGATAGATTTCATGTAAAAAACTCTTAAAATGACTATTGCACAAGCTGTTTACATGGAAGGAACTACATAACCGTATGACTACTGTATATTAAAATCCATAAGATGTTACTGCTATTTGTGCTGTGTCGTTACTGACATTGAAGACAGGGTTTGATGTCTTTGTGCACTTTCTCCTGATCTCCGGGTCTCTGCGGCAGGTATGTTCTGATTAACGTTCCTCCCCTTGCATATCTATGAGCCAGTCTTTGCACACTGAGCAATTTCGCCATGCCCAAGCCTGCAGCCTGTTAGCGCAGATGGTGTTAGTAAGAAATACAAACCCTGACAGCTACTACACCATGGTTACGACGGACTGCTGACACCTGTAACCTGCGGCCAGCCAGAGAGGCAGACACACGGCCCTCCTGAGATTCTGCCGTACATTAGTCAGTGTTTAGCTGGGAGAACATGTGGGTTTGCCTCGTGTCTGTTGGTATGAGTTGGCTGTGCTCACATCTGTCACACCATCTGGGCCCGAAGCCGATATACCTGCGCTTTTATAAACCCAAAGCATACAACAAAAGCAGAAGAAAGCACTAGGTGTCATTTTATATCACAAATTACAGCAGGCGCTCAGCTGGAGACTCTCGGGTTATTAGAGAAATTTTGAAATGACTAAGCCGGCGCATTTTGACACACAACATCATAGTTTTACATCGACAGTCAGATCACTTAAACATTGGTTCCTTTGACTGCCTAAGACTTTTGCACAAGACTTTTGTGTGGAGTATCATCAGATATTACCTCTGGTTCTCAATTGGCTTGCTACATTTGCTAAATTATTCCTGCACTTGTCTCTTGGGGCTATTGTGTGACATCAGCTAGTTGCGACCAGCTCCACCTCTTCATACACTCAGACCACTGAAGCAGATTCACTAGATTTTAATGTCCTTTGTTTGTTATCGCCTCATTCTTCTCAGGAGCCTATATATTATATACAGCGCAATACTTTTATCATTTGTTTTTTCAGAAGCATTTTGGATACTTTGGGAATCTTTTTCGTCAGGATCAGAAAATACATTTTCTAGTAACCAGTTGATTCTCCTGGTAAAGTAAATCAAAATGAAAATGATATTTTCCTGGAGAGCTAATAGTAAAGCTAGACTGGATACTATTAATTATGCCAAAAAACTGCAGTAATCTCCAGTATGATACATGATAAAAAACTTTAGCCTTAGGTTTGAATTACAGATGCTCCTCTACTTACGAACTTTAAACTTATGAACTTTCAGACTTACGAATGAAGAGGACTGCAGGTCCAGATTATGTTCCTTGGGCTCTCGTTTCCTGTCCGCAACATATTTATTTTTTTTCTGCCCACCAATTTCGCCTGATACGACTTCTGTTCGGTACTACCGCCGTGCAGCGGCATAGCATGTACTCCCAGCATCCTAGTTCTTTGTACTTCCGTATACCCTTAAAATAATTTTTAACCACGACTTATGAACATTTCAAGTTATGAATGGAACGTAACTCATTTGTAAGTAGAGGAGCATCTGTATATCACACTGGAGTAGAGCATGATTATTTTTATTGCTTCTGCCCCAGGACAGCAGTAATCTTCATTAAGTGCTGCCTTACTCGGGGATACAGGGACTCTGCAGATGTCACCTGCATACGTTTGTACTATGAATTGGGCAGCATCCTGAGCAATACAGTAACAGCCAACTACATCCCTCCATTCTTAATGGTCTCATCTGAAAATTTGGTAACACCACTACTACTACTACTACTACTACTACTACTACTACTACTACTACTACTCAAGTACAGATCAGAATCAAATATAGTAACTACATAATATACATGAACTGTTATGATTAATTAATGGTGAATGAACATGGGATCAGTACGTAGCACTTAGTTTCTGGTATATTTATCCCCAGTCTCGTCTGTGAAGTCACCCCTGGGTCCAGCCTCATCAGGTTTTATCTGAGTGCTGTTCCCTGTGATCCAGGTTATACAATATCCTCTCTCACTGTGCAGTTCAGGGGAATTTGCTTCTGTTAGTTACATTCCAATTCAGTTTATCCCAGTGAAGTGAATTTCAAATTGTTCACATGAATTTCTCACTATTGTGTTTTTCTTAATCAGTTCTGTGTTTTATATTAGGACGCCCTCTTTTAATTTCAATTTTTGATTTTTGTGCTTGTAGCACAAGAGAGGGGAACAGTCTGGGTGTAATTCCAGTATAGTGAAATATGGATGTTGTTTATTCTTTCTATTTTTTCCTTCATAAAACTGACTGATTTTCAGTGAATATGTCGTATTCAAATCACCACTACTACAATTTCCACTCAAATCAAGGAAAGAGTATGGGAAATATTTTAGTTTTAAATATTTTTTGTCATAGGTACTCTATTTTGATGATCACTTTTTACACGATTGTTTGTGATTGCATCAATGCAATTTTAAGTATTTACCAGGCAAAGAGAAAACGGAATAACACTGCAGATTTGACAAATAGGAGCCAGGTTCACGATCTGAATATCTGTAATAAAAGACTGTCCCTCTACAGTGAAGGGACTCTTGCCTGTTGCCTATCCTGACCATCCTGTCACTGTGAGATGGGTATATGCTGGTGTTTGTCCCGCTGGTCTATATTACTCCAGAGTGTTATTCTAATATCACATGGTTCTGGACTATGAATTTTGGATGCAGAATACAATGGGAATTACGCTGCTGAGAATGCTTCTTGGGAATATCCTCCCACCTGCTGTGTTTTCCCACCTGGTTTGTATACAATTACATGTCCCCCCCAGGCAATCATCCCCAAACGCCTGTGCTCCAAGCTGTTCCCTTCCGTTTTCTCTTTCCCATGAATGCGACTTCTTTCTGCCTGCCCCTTTGTTTCTCTGTCCCTCCCCCCTGCCAACAACCGGAAAGGACTGTGATAAAGTCTGGCTCCTCTCTACCAGCTTCCCAGATTCTGTTCCAGAGCTGAACTTTCCTCCCCAGACATTATGTTTTAGAAGGTCTCCATCGGTGCCCATGCTGTATCAGACATACCCTCTCCGTCGGGTTCCGCAGAGAAGCTGTATCTGAACACCTGCAACAGCATAACAAGTAAAGAATTGCCTGACTTCCTGTTAACCACAGCGGCATGATTATAAAATTTAAAAACATTTTTAATTTAAACTACACCATTAAGAATTTACGGTCTAATTGGAAGCCTAGATTTTAAGACAACCAGAATTCAGGTATGAAACGTTTTTGCCTTTGTCTTCTGAACACACAATTGAAAACTATAGACATTAAGTCAAGATAAGATCAGTGATTATTTTATCTGGAAGGCAGTTGGACATGTGCTGTATATATATATATATATATATATATATATATATATATTCAAACAAGGTTGCCTAGATTATGGTAATTGTCAGAATTTACTAGATTTTTGCTTTCACATAAATTTTATAATTCAGAATGAATGTGTTTCATTTTCACAAATCTAAATCCAAAACCAAGTTTAGTGAGGTTAGGGTTTATGAACTGTACTATACAAACATCAAGAAACATGGAATATACAAGTATTCAAGCATTGTTGATTATTAACCTTAACAGTTAAAACATAATAATAAAATCAAAGCTGGATTCAATTAATTTTATTTATTTTTATGTAACCTTTATTTACCCAGGTTTGTCCCATTGAGATCACAGATCTCTTTTGCAAGGGAGACCTGGCCAGGGTAACAGTAAGTGCAGAGTCTTACATAATATTACCAAAACATAATTAAATTATACATTTACATACAGACACCCTAGTCTCCAGAGTCTTTACAAGAGTTTTAAATTCCTTCAGGGGTATTAAGTTGTGCAGACGAAGTTCAACTTGAAGTGTGTTCCATGTGTCAGGTGCTGAAAACTAGTTCAGTTCTTACTTTAGGAACAAACAGATTTAGAAAGTTCATCGAGCGAAGATGATGACGTCGTTGTTTCCAGTTCAGGAGTAGGGATAAACAGGAAGGGAATGTACCCAGAATGGCTTTATAAATGAACATATACCAGTGAGTGAGGCAAAGAGTTTGTAAAGAAGACCAATTTACTTTGGCATAAAGCACACAGTGATGCGTTAGAGAACCGCTGTTTGAAATAAACCTCAGTGCTCCATGGTGCACACTATCTAACACGCATAAACAATGAGCAGATTAACTACATCACCATAAGTCGATGATAGGTAAAAATGTTGATTCAACTAGTTTTTCTACATAATTTTTTTACATAAATACATTAATTTTACTTAGAAAGAAAAACCAGATTTGTTTCTATAATAGAATCCTAAAAGGGATTTCAGCTTTTTTGTTATGTACTTAATATGTTCCTTACAAGACAGGTGGTCGTCAATTAAAAGACCTAGATATTTGAAATTCGACACCAATTCTATCTGGTGACCATCTCTTGTTAGAATTTTTCCAGCTAATGTTAATCTATCTGTTTTTGAGGTGGTGAAAAACATAAGTTTTGTTACAGTATGTAGGAGCTGGGTCGCAGAAAAGTTTATTGCATGCAAGTGACATATTTTCACATCCACCGGACAAAGGCACTATACTCTTAATAAATGATACAACTCATTGACCTATTCTGATCAATGTTGATTTTCATAATGAAGGGATAAATGTGTATTATTATTTTGTCATGTTTCATAGTAGTTATATTTAATAATGTAATAACACTAACCACCAGTATAACACTCATAACTTGTAAAATGCAATTAACTCAAACATGCATAATATATTTTCTGTGCACTTTATGTCGTCTTACAGAAGTAGACAATTTAAATTATTTTTATTGCACGTTACCCTGGTGAAACAACCAGGGGGAAGGTCAGAGGAATTTCACAGAATGGTATTATAATTACACACTTTTTCTCTGTATCACTCACAAAGCTCTCTATAGGATATCTACGCTTGTCGTTGAGTATTTAGTCAAGCGTCAGCTCTGGTACAACTTAATTGCCAATAACCAGATGGCTTGCTGCAATTAAGAAAATAATTCAGGCCAAGCACAGTTGTGTGCATCTTCACAAGTATTAATATCTTCAGCAGAAAAGACTGCCCTTGTGCAGGATACAACTGCGCTGTTAACTTGAAATTCAGTATTCCAAGGATATTCATTCTACAAGCATTACTATGTGTCCTGTCTATAATTTTTTTTCTTGTTAAAATGTGAAATGTTTATAAAACAAGTATAATGTTATAGCAGTGCATCACTGCCGAAGAGTTCTTTAAATTGTTCTAGCACCATTATACAGCTACAATGCTCAAACAAATCCATTAATGCAGAAGATAGCACGATTCTTATTATTTCACAAACATAATGAATTGATGATTATGATGGTAATTATAATATTTACATAATAACTGTATGAATAATTTATTACTGGCAATTATTGTTTTGAAAATTTTGAATGCAGTCAAAATTGATTTTAACAATGTAGTTTGTTTTACAAAAAATGGGTTATCTACTTTCATGAAGAATATTTTCATTGATGAATCTGTTTCACGAGTATCACAAACAGTTTTAAATAGCTACCAACTTACTAATTCTCTACAAGTCTTGCACTTTAATATTTGACAAAGATAAACTTTTCTGAGTTTAGCAAAACAATACTGTAGAATAAATAGTGCAAAAAGTATTACTCCTAAGAGATGCTGTCCTCTCTTTGAACTTTTCATCATTTTTACAATAGCTTAAACTCTCTCTATGACAGCATAATATAAACCACTTGTTAATTTTTCTTTGGTTCTGATTACTTTTGTAGTTTTTTTGTGCATCATGTCCTTAAAAATCTCCCCCAAAGTCTCCTATAATTAATATGATGCACTGTGACACCCAGTCCCATCTCTGAAGCCTCAAGGCATCAAATTTGACTGGGAAGCCTGTGGGCTTCTATGGATTTTGTTAGAAATGGCCAGGCTTGTGCAGAGGGAATCCTGAGAAGTGCCACTGCTACTTAGTTGTTGAAACACCTGTCTAGAAACAGGAGATCTGGGTTCACAGCAGTGCTAGTTCATTTCGTTTTGGGGGCACTATGTTTGAGTGACGTGTTCAAATCTCATGGCTAGCAGAGTGTGGCTACATGCTTATTTAATGATATACATAACATTCCTTTCGATTTGTTTGCGTAGTGTTCAGAATACTTTTGAATAGCTTTTGTCACGTTATAATTTAATGCAGTTTTTAAGTTCTGTGGTTACTTTCCCTGGAATCAAGGTTTAGCCAATTCCATGTGAGCTGCCATGAAAGTAATTTCTGCAGCTATTGAAAGCCAATTTGATGAAGACTGGCCAGTGACATAGAGATTCAAAAAGCGGTCATTCTGTTCTCAGCCTGATCTTAGCTGAAAAAAAAAAATATATTAACACGGCCAAAATTTAAAAACTGTGAAGTTATGTCACACAAGTAGAAAAAACGGGGAATTAGTTATATAAATCATATATGAAATACTTAACATTAATTGAATTCCTAGCCATGTTAGAGAGAAACAGGCTCTCTTTGGACAGAATTTGGTGGAAATAAAAACAGCTACTCCCATTACTCAGTGACAAAAATGTCACTTATGAACATGTTCCGTGGTGGTGGGAACAAAAATCTCAAGCTGTGAGATCCTCCCCCAACAACAGCCGCTAGGATGAACAACACAGACGCGCTTCGCACGATGTGCTGCTTCACACACTCCCGGCAAAGTCACTCACTGAGACTCGCTGAACAGGAAATAGAACATACAACAGTAAGACTAATATTTTTGAAAGTGGAAGCCGATAGTGGAGAAAACTCAATAGAGAGTACAAAATTGCTATCAAACAATAATTCTGTCACAAGTGATAGACTCTATGTAACAATGTAAAACACGATAAACCTCTGTTTACTACCTTGCCTTTGATTCTGAATATCTGGCTGCTCACTTGTAATTTTACAAGTTTAGTAATACTGTGCTGGAGTTCCTAACCTGTGGTATACATTTAAGGGGGAAATTAGTATTTCTTACAATTAAGAAATGCCAGAGTATTGGTATTAGTACTTATGATGCGCCTGTGACCAAGAAGAATCACATTTATTTCCCTATCATTATTCTAAGAAAGAGTCCGTAAGTTACACTTCGCTTTTATGTAAGACCTACCTTAGCACCTAAAGAAAAATCCAAAACTGAAAGAAATCTGAAGAGGATTTGCACTTTTATGTAATAGGAGAAAACCCAAAATAGTGTATAACATTTGTTTATACAGCCAATTATAAATATGCTGTCAGGGTCTCCTCCCCATTTGGCCAGCAGGTGTCGCTGGCCATCCTGTTCTCCTCCCTATTTCTTGCTCTTCAGCCCCAGAGTGCCCAAGTCCCTAGTATGTTTTCCCTGTTCCTCAGACTGCCACAGTGGTCAGTAGGCTGAGCGTGTGGCTCAGATACTGTTCTCTTGGGTCTGAGGCTGACTTGAGACCAGTCTCACCTGTATTTTGAATTTTTGTTCTCTAGTGTTTATTTCATGTTTTCTTATTCTACAGTTTCCCCAGGCTTATTGTGATTATTTCTGTGGTCTTGTTTCTAGTATTTCCTGATTGTGTTTCCCCTAGTGCTAGCTGTAAATTTTTAGTCTTTAGTGTGTGTTAATTTTCTTTTGTCAGCGTGTCCGTAGAGTTATTTTGTCGACCTGTTTCTCCCTGCTTCTGGTTCTCCCTTGATTGGTCCATTAAGTTCCACCTGTCCCATGTTCTTCCCTGGATGCCATTAAGTTCCACCTGTCCCTTGTTCTTCCCTGGATACCTGTGTATGTGTTTTCCCTCCCTCTCTGCTTTAGTCTGCTTGTAACATCATGGTGTAATGTTGCCACATGCTTTGGTCCTTGTACCCAGTTCCTGGTTCTGCTCTTTGTGTCGCCCTGATGTGTCCCTTATGAGTTTTTGCATTAGTATTAAGCTCTCTTATAGTTTCCTGACCCCTCGTGGTCCTTTATTTTGTGTGATTCCCAGTGTTCTGTACAGTCCATAACATATACAGTCATGCGCCGCATAACAACACTTCGGTCAATAACAAATCACATATACCACGATGGTCTCATATGATTATAACGGAGCTGAACATTTTCTATTACAATATCGCAGAGCAATGAATTACTCACATGTTTGTGGTGATGCTGGTGTAAACAAACCTACTGCGCTACCACTCACGTAAAAGTATTGCACATACGTTTATGTACAGTACATAAAACTTGAACATGATACTAAATGATATTACTGACTTATCTATTTACTATACTATTTATCATTATTTAGGCTATTCCATATAAGATAAGGCCATAGGTCTAGGCTAATTTATGTAGGCTGTGCATTAATCATATAATTTCTGTTTTTACTATATTTTATTGTTATTGTAGGTTTTATTTGATATGATTTGGTTGGTTAGTTTTTCGTCTTGGAATGATGAAACATTTTTAATTGCTTCTTCACTTTATGCCATTTTAGCGTACACAAGGTTTACTTTTGTAAGGAGCGCTGTGCTTTCAGATAGCAGGGGAAACCTGTATAACCTGGCCGACAGGATTTTGGTGTTATGCAAGGCATGTCCATCCATCCATCCATCCATCCATCCATCCATCCATCAATCCACCCACTAATCATCCATATTGCTTATCCAGTAACCTTACCTGTACCTAATTGGTGAATATTCTTTCCACATGTAGCCCACATTCTATACTCACAGACTCAATGCCTATTACTTCATTTTCTGCATCACCATTAGTCATATCTCAACTTATACATCTTCCTCCGCACCTTCCCTCACTCTCCCTTCAGCCGGCACAGATGGGTTGGGACTAGGCCACCATCACAGCCCTAGATTAGCTGTCCGCTGCCTGCTGCCCGCTATCCTTGAGATTGCCATGTGTCATTTTGGGTCCCCCCCAAATCGAGAAGGGGGGTCTGTATTTCTGCACCACGCTTATGGACCAATCAGCCCTAACAGTCTCTGACTGACTCATTTTAAACTGGCATGAGAGGTGAAGCATAAACGCTGCAAAACTTTTCTTCTGAAGCACAAATTCCTCCTTCATGCCCTAGTCCTGTTGAACAGCATGGATCAACAACTTGGTTCAGTCATCAATATTTTTACGAGTCAAGGCAATAGAGTGCAGTATTCATTACAGTAACCCCTTCATATGCACTTGGGTTACATTCCAAAGATCCCCACAAATGTGAAAATTCGTGAATAATATTTGGGTTCCCCTAACTTCAACCCGTAACAGTTTGCTAGCCTGAACGAATGTAAAAAGTCCTTTGCCACGTCCCGCCCCTTCCTGCCTGTCTGGTCCCTGCGTTTCCTCTCAGGGGTGGCTCTCAACTAGTCTCAACTAGGTTTGTTAGTCTTACCTCTCGTTAATCAGTCATAGCCGGCTTGTGTCTGCTCCTTCGCTATTCATGTAATTTGTGCTCCCTATTTGGCCATTGTTGACACTGTCCTCATTTGTAAACCCGGTTTGTGTCCCTTAATAAAGTCCACTAAGAAGGGATTTTACATTACAGCCTGCTATTGGGTCATGTCTTATGTCCACGTCATGACATTATTACTAATGTCTAAGATGTATTATACTGTACACTTTTCATGTCAAATCATCAAATCATACAAACCATCTAAGTTACATCTGGCCCTATATTTAAAAAAGTCACTACTCTACCTGCTGGGAACACTATGCTTTGTATCCTGCACATTTGGATTGAGGTAAATCGAGGTAAATAATTGAAATGATTGGATGTGGCTTGTCGTTGCGGAGGGAATGCATCGCGAGGTCTTATCCCAGGCCAGTGGGCACACCACTGTCAACATCATGGCACTCAGCAGTTTCCGGCACATTCCCGCTTGGCCATCAGCCTTCCCAGCTGCCCTATCCGTTACTGTCTGATTAGTTCTGCTAAGCAGACCCTCCCCTGCCAGCTTGGCGTGCCATCTGCTCCCAACAAGATGGCTGCCGCCCAGCAGCCCGCCCAGCCCTCCTACCTGGGGCACGGCGCGTGCGCTAACTCCAGAGCACTAACACAGGTGCTCTCCACTGGTGCTGGACACTCTTTCATTACTATTGCTTTGACAGGAGCACGGATGTTTGCGATTCCTCTTTTATCTGAGGTCTGATTTTACACCAGCCTCCCACTGTTTTGCTTTGAAGCAATTTGTTGTGCCCAGACATTGCTCTCGACATTAATCTCCCTCTGGCATATTCCTGCATCTGTTCACTGGTTACCCTTGCAGTTCGGGTGGGAGCACTGGACCGAGTGAGTGCCCGCTTGAGTACCTAAAACCCTCACTGTGAATAAAACTTTTGCCCTGAGCTTTTAACTATCCACGTTTGCTGGTTCGTGTTCCCCTTTGCAGACTACTACATAGAAAGCTGGGCTTTACCTGTGTCCCAGTAGATGTGATGTTACATCAGTTGTGCTTGAGAATCACTCTGTTTTGATGTTTCAGTCATTCACGTCATGAGCCATATTTCTCACACATGTCATTCAAATAGGCATTCAAAAGAATGAATATAGCTATGTTTATATATTTCCTTCTTTTAAATTGTAATTCTTCTAGATATTAGATTTTAATATTAATACATGACATTTGACTAAAAACAGAACACAAGAAATTTACAAATGAGAGGAGGCCATTCGGCCCATCAAGCTCATACTACAACTTAACTAATAGCTCAGAGTTGTTAAAATCTTAAAGCTCTGATTTAAAGGAACCCAGGGTTTTAGCTTGCACTACACTAACAGGAAGACTATTCCATACTCTAACTACACACTGTTTAAAGAACTGATTTCTGAAGCTCATTTTAAAGTGTTCTCCCACTAATTTCCACTTATGGCCACAAGTTCTAGTATTTAAACTAATATTGAGATAGCCTTTTGGCTGAAAAGCATTCAAGCCTGTTAGAATCTTATATACCTGGATCATGTCCCCCTTAGTCTCCTTTGCTCAAGGCTGAATAGATTCAGCTCAGCTAACCTCTCCTCATAAGACATTCCTCTAAGACCAGGATTCATTCTTATAGCCCAACATTGCACCCTTTCCAAGGCAGCAATTTCCTTTTTAAGGAACCTTTAATGGCATCTTTAATGACTACTGGATGTTTTCTTCTTGACATCTTAGGAGTTTATCTCTAATAAACTAAAATTCAAGAAAGTATTTATCCATGAATATGAATAGGGTGGCCTGGTATAAAGGTTGTATAGACTTATCAAATTATTTATTTGTCATTTAATGTACATTCCAGAATGCATTTCAGTTCCTTTAATAGAACTCAGGGAAGTTCTCTTCCTAAATGCAGTGTGTCCTTCTTTCTAGCAGAAAAGCAAACCTCATTCTGCAGAGTTCAGGACAGCATCTCTGCTCACTGCAGGGTTTTATGTGAAGGAAACCAGGTCTATTGATGTTTTACACTGCAGCTGAAATTAGCTAGCTTTCATTAAAATGATATCACATTATGAAATATATTAATAAAACTACATATTTTCGTCTGTTTGGATGAATTTGTAAAAAGTTGCATAAGGAATTGGTAAGTCTTAAAAATTACAAATGTTTTAAAGCTGAAAAGAAATGTATGATCCTCTGAATGATGTAAACATTATGGAAAGCCACTGCACTTTGTGTTAGCACTGTATAATACATTCGTAATTTACCTTTATTTGGGTCAGTGTAAGGTTGACTCTGGACTAAGAGAGAACACCTGTGGTTTAATAACCTGGTGTTGTTAAGTAGGAATTTTTTACACAATTTTGTAGTGATTTTTATCATAAGGCATAATAATACATTTTTGCAGATTATTGCTCTATGCCATATTATAGTTAGATAGGTGATTTTTCAATAAAGAGTATATTTAAAATACCTCCAGTAAGAAGCGATTATGGAGTTTCTGCAGGAACTGGGGAGGTCAAAAAGTTCTGCAAAATAAGTTAATATTGAAAAAGTCAGACTTTCGGTTTTTGTTTGTCTACTTTATGTCCATCAGACCTCGAAGCCAAAAAATAAGAAGCCCTCACCAAATACCCACGAGTTGTGGCTTAAGGTGCAGTGAATTCCCCTTCCCATGCATCACAAAAGGTCGCGGGCTTGAGGCAGGTCAGAACCCGCAAATAAGCGGAGCCTACAGCATGGACATCTGTGCCTGGCGGCCGCGCCCCTGACGTGCTCGCTGTGGGGGACCCAACGCAAACATCCCCGCCCACGGCAGTAGCCAGTAACCTCTCTGACCTGCAGCAAGGCGAGATCTTCGCAGCTTCATTATAGAGTCCGGAAGAGCTTGACGCAGCTGGACGCCCTTCCTGTCCTTGTAGCCTCCTCGCCGAACCTCGTACGCGTCGGCTCACAGCTACAGATGGGATGCAGCTCTGCTCGGGTCCCTGGCTGCTCTGGCTGACTGAGCCACATTACCCTGCAGATGACTGCAATCATTTAAGGGGCCATTATTGACATCTTTAATGACTACTGGATGTTTTCTTCTTGACATCGTTTCTTCTTGACATCTCTAATGAATTAAAATTCAGGAAAGTGTTTACAAGAATAGGGTGTATTGACTTATCGATACATAAAATTTTAATTATAAGAAAATCAGAAACTTCAATTAACTCTTGATATGGAACACTGCTTGATAAGCGTACATCATGACTCTCGTGATATGGGGCAAGCAAGCAGGCAAAGGGAATCGAGGAATCAGGGAAGGAGGGATTTATTATGGATAAACATGATCAGGAACACTAAGAACATAACAATGTCAATGATAAGACCAGTGTTGGGCATTTCAGGTCCAGAAGCTACTAATCCAAACCAGGATTTTGTTTCTACCAAGCAGTTGAGTACTCTGTGAATGTGACTTGTTATGCTCAACTAGTTGGTAGAAACGAAATCTTGGTCTGGATTTGTAGCTTCTGGACCTGAAATGGCCAACACTGCTGGTAACACGGGGAATCCATATGTGGACAACAAGGGGGCGTGGCACACAGGAGGAGCGGCACGATCAGGACGTGACAATGACTTGAATTATATCACTGATAATTATCTATACTGTGCTAAAATATCTAAACTGTGCTAAAATATTTTGCCATGTTGCCCTACCCTAAAAAGAATAATTTGAGCTATATTTGTGTGATATGTGTCACTGGCAACACAAATTTAACAGCAGTATGTACATTTCTCGATGGTGGCTGAGTTGTCAGTGCTGTTGCCCGTGACCTCCAGGGTTAAGACTTGTTATTCCACCTCTGCCTTGTGGGTGTGTGGGTGTGCAGAGATCACCTTTGAGGAGCAAAGTGTGGTAAAACCTGAAGCTTCTTAGCTTTTGGTGACATTTTTCAGGTCCCCATGTAGATAACCTCAGTTTTATAAAAATCTGTAAATGCAAACAAAAAAGACCAAATATAATAATAATAATAATAATAATACATTAATAAGAAACATAAAAGCCAAACAAACAGCCAAAAGCCAAACAACTTTATTGTAGTGACAGTGATAACTAATTTAATTTATTGAAAAACCACAGCAGACAGTAATTTTTTAAGCCCTGACATATGACATGACAGTTGTAGCAGTTTTCAGGTCTTCGAGATGGGGAGAACATTGCCTTATCATCTCAGGGGTTCATAATGCTGAAGTAAACCAGAAATGTATTTAGGCCCAAGACCATTTATTGCTTTGTAAACGAGTAATAATATTTTACATTCAATCCTGTCATGCACGGGAAGCCAGTGTAATATGCTCTGCTTTCTTGTTGTCTGTGAGGACTCTTGTGGCAGCATTCTGGATGGGGAGGGTCTAATGGGTTTTCTGCTACTGGAAAACTTGCCATGGCAGCAGGATTCAGGAGTATTTAATGTAGGGAAGTCAGCTTAATTCAGTTCTGAGACTTAAAGTGTTAGCACAGGCAAAGAGAATGCATAGTAATGTAGCATTTCCCAGAATAAGAAAATAACGAAGCTGATGGGGGGGCATTGCAGATTCACAGTAAGCTAGCTGTAGTAGTAGGTGTCCCTCAGTGGCATTCACCTCTTCATGGTGTACATGCTCGGGCCAGTTTAATAAAGCCGGAAAGCAAAGACAAACCAAATTGCTAAATCCCTTTAACCCTTTGAACCCTATCCAATTTTCAGCGTTTTTTTTCTGTCCCTTGGATTTTAGGCTTATTACATGTACGTGAGTTACATGAGTTACAAGCCACACATGCTTTATGGTTTTGTTTTCTGGGCTACTCAGAGGTTTTCACCGGGGATCTTTCTACGGCTTAGTATTGTGAAGGAATTCATGGCTAGCGGCCGGCGGAAATGATATTGTTGATTTTGATTTGAAATTATCTGATAGACGGGAATGCATGCTTTTATTTATATATTACTTTATAAAGAAATTGAAATAGGAAAGCCCGACCCCAAACATACACACATCCCCACAAACATACACATATGACCCCCCACAAACACACAAAAACAAACTACATCCTCCACCAAATTCTAATATAAGCTCAAAACAAATACTTTTTGGGTTTGTTCTTTTGGGGGCTGGTGTAAGCAAATAATGTGACCTGAGCATTTTCACATCCATCCATCCATCGTTTAGAGGATGAAATCTGTAGAAAACACATTTCTCCTAACCAAACCCTTACCAAGCCAAACCGTAACCAAGCCAAACCCTAACCAAGCCTAACCCTAATCCAAACCAAGCCAAACACTAACCATAAGCCATGAGAAGCCATCATTCCACCTAGTCACATATATACACAGGGAATTAACTTTATACACTTAAGATGAACTTATACAGGTATGTAGAGTGGCTTGACCCCTACCTCACTCCTCCCCGGAATATTCACACTCCCACTGTGTCTTAAGATATGCAATATAGGTGCTTTAGGAAAGCAAATAAAAAAAACTAATTTCCTTCTCACTTGATATTTTCTTGACAAAAGAGACCCGTCTTAGTGGGATGCATAATTACGTTCTGACAAAGCAGGAGGTTATGTGCAGTTTAACGTTCCCCCTGGGCTGCATTCACCTGTCGGATCCCCCGACCCCAAGCCCTTGCAAACAACTCCTGATGGCAGCAGGCTGTCCACCCAGCTCTCCCCAAGGTACCGCTTTCCCCAAAACACACGACACTACCAAGCTCCAGGAAGCCTGGGGGGTTTTGAGGGGGTGGGGGGCTTCAGGGGCTATGGGGGCCATCAGGGGGCATGGGAGCCCTTCAGGGGGCTTGAGGACAGGGACCTTTTGGAAGTGGGTAATTCTGCCCAAGTGTCCGCACCCAACTTGCAGAATTAAAATTCATGGTTGTGCTGTGCTGGAATTAGAAGGAAAGGAAGCTTCCACATCATTTAGAGGGGAAAAGCATGAGGAATCAGGTAGCACCGGGGCCTGCAGAGTGCTTATTACGCTGCTTTTGTCTGGGAGTATTAGTTTGTGTTCTGCCTGTCTGTTTTGTACGTTATCCTCTGTCCTTGAAAATACTCTAACTGTGGCACTGTGGCCGACAAATAAAGCTGCTGCACTTTACCTCTAACTGGAATTTGGTCCCTCACCCTATTTTTCTTGGGGCGGGAACCATCATCTACAGGTGGAGGACAGGTAAAATGCTGGGAGGCCATGGATGTTTCAGGAGAATGACAGTCACCTGTAGTCAGCTGGAGATGGTGTGGGAGAGTGGGACTGGGACTGGGACCAGCAGTCCAGCTCTCAGTGGCCTCCTTGGTTTGGTGTTAGAGAAAAATGGCTGCTTAGTCAGCTTGCCTAAACATTACATCCTAAGGACGGCACCAGAATTTTCCCGTGTGTGTGTGTGTATTAAATTTATATTACATTGTGGGGACCAAATATTCCCACGATGTTATAAAAACCTGTAATTTTAACCTTGTCAGGACATTTTGTTCGGCCCCACATGGGGAAACTTAATTTTATAAAAATCTGTGACTGATTGTGTCTGCAATCAAAAACCTAAAAGTGGGATTAGGGTTTTTCCCATAGAAATAAATAGAGAGTTCCTACAAAGATATAGACACCTATTCTGGGTATTTTTTGATTGGATCACAGGTCCCACCACGAGCCTCATGGGGTCACAAAGGCCCAGCCTGAGCACCATATCTTTGCAGGCTTCAGGTCCCTCACAGACAGGCAGTGGCCATACCCAACCCCTCCCCCCCGCAGAGCACCCTGTGTGTGACTGTGCCTCCGATCACTCCTTGCAGCCTGCTGCCCCGTCTGTGCTGCATCTTAACCGCTTCACTCCGTATGTTTGGTGCGATGAGCTCATTGCAGTCCTACGGAGACCAAGCGATTCATGAAGATCGGTGGATGAAATTGCATTCTTGATAATTTTTACCATAACATTCATTTATTTAACAGATGCTTTCCTCTAAGGCTATGTACAATACAGGCAGAAAACGCATCACAAGAAAGGAGCCTGCTTTGGTCCTGATAGGTTGTATACAAGATAGCTATACAAAACAATGTTAAACCCTATAGGGCAGGGTTCTTCAAATCTGGCCCACGATTCCAAATCCAGGCCTTGTTTTCAGTTCTCCCAGGTAGATAGTTTAATAATTACTGATTCTGATTGGCCAGAGGCTTCACACCTGGCTCACAGGTAAAGGAAGGCTGGAAAATCAGCAGGGCTCGGCCCTTGACTAGAGTAGCCCAGCCATTATAGTATTTCCTTATCTCACATTACTCACAAACTAAGCAATAAACGTTTGTCAACTACTCGCCAAGTGCTTGAAGCCATTAACATGGCGTGGAAGAATTTTCTGTAAAATGCTCTCCGCAAATTTATCCACAAGACCTACACATTTACAGGAATCAAAAGGAAAAGTTACTTTATCTAGTTGTTTAATTCTTGCTTATCCCATGACCAATTATTTGCTTATTTGCTTTTTTTGCTTATTTATTTTGAGACCTATAAAAGCTTAATGCTTTATCCGTTTGGAGTTTGGCCCATTTCTTTGTAACAGGAACAAAGTTTAATTGCGAATTACAATACAGCATCCTGGAGTGGCAGGGTAACCATATCAGAAGAGGGTGCCACTTTACAATAAGGCTACTCATATAAAGGGTTTATTAATGAACATAAGAACATTAGAAATTTACAAATGAGAGGAGGCCATTTGGCCCATCAAGCTTGTTTGTGGAGAAGTTAACTAATAGCTTTAAGTTGTTAAAATCTTATCCAGCTCTGATTTAAAGGAACCCAGGGTTTTAGCTTGCACTACACTAGTAGGAAGACTATTCCATACTCTAACTACATGCTGTGTAAAGAAGTGCTTCCTCAAATTCATTTTAAAATGTTCTCCTGCTAATTTCCACTTATGGGCACAAGTTCTAGTATTTAAACTAATATTGAAGTTGCCATTTGGCTGAACAGCATCCAGACCTGTTAGAATCATATATACATGGATCATGACAACTCTTAGAGAACATTTTAAACTGAATCCTTTGCTCGAGGCTGAACAGATTCAGCTGAGCTAACCTCTCCCCGTAAGACATTCCTCTAAGACCAGGAATCATTCTTATAGCCCTACGTTGAACCTTTTCCAAGGCAGCGATGTCCTTTTTAAGATATGGTGACCAAACCTGCACACAATAAGAAATTTCAATATTCTAGGTGGGGTCTTACCAAGGAATTGCATAATCGTAGCATCACCTCCCTTGACTTAAACTCCACACACCTAGAGATGTAACCCAACTTCCTATTGGCCTGTTTTATTGCTGGTAGTCAAAGTGCGACTGCAGCACGTTTGCTTATGGGCACACAATCAAAAACTGGTGCTTGTTTCCTCGAAGTCCATGTTCAAGATGGTGACACATGTAGCTGATTGTGAGAAAGACCTCGGTGTGTATGTTGATTCTTCCATGTCCCACTCTCACCAGTGTGGGGAAGCTTACTAAAGTCCTTACAGCAGGCAGATCAATACAAGTGTACAGTGTAATATGGGGTGGCGTGTGTTTCAGTGGGTTAGTACTCCGTAACTCTGGGCGGAAGGATCCTCCAGGAACGACGTCTGACCTGCTTCCTCAGTTGTACATTGCTTTTGGATAAAAACATCTGCTCAATAAATCAATGTAAATATATTGACACTGAAGAGACCTTTTATCACTCGTCTACAGAAATGGCCTTGGTATGTCAGACCTGAAAGTTTCTGCTTAATTTTTGAAGTTGACGCCTTTTTGAAATAGAGACTCTAATGTATTTCTTACTGGTGAAGACAGAATTACCTTGGCGTCCAAACGTGCACGTTTAGCCGGCCCAGGGGTTTTCTTCTTTGTAGATATTCTGTATATTTCTCTAAAAACTGAATTACTTATCTTTAGTATACTTAGATTGTCCTATAACACCCACAACTGGTTTTGTAGTTCTGTACATTCTGGATTAAACATCTTCCTGGATATTCTCCAGAATTCAGTATGTATTAAATTGTGTATTTGTGGCAACATTAGAAAACATTAGAAAAGTCTCTAAATATCAGTTTTCTTTCCACTGCGAAGCACAAATGAACAGCAATGTGCATAACAAAAAATATTCAGTTATGAAGAACATATATCATTGTCCAATAAGCTCTGAGGAAGCATTCCACCATTTCAATGACAATATCATAATACGAGAAGAAACTGAAGACCTAGGTTGAATGTAACAGCTGTATAAACCAGGAACACTGTAGCTCAAGCTGTTTGAGATGTAGATGCCGAGATTATCACTCCTTCTTCGATTCCTGATCATTAGACCTTCAGCCAAAGTAATCTTTGAAAAGTCATTCATGAAAATAATATATTTATATGCATTATTCAGCAGTATTAATGGAGGCTCCAAACTGGCGACTCTCACTGAGTAACCAAAAATAAAGAATGAATTTATCAAATAGGTGCCTTGTGTCTTCTGCCAGTTGAAGAGCTTCTGTTGCTCTCTGGTTCAGGATATATCCCTATCTCACCTGTCCTAGGTACCTACCTCTCCCACTTCACTCCACTGTGGCTGCCTCCAACTGGCCATCAAAAACAAAGGTAAACATCCTAGGTCTCGTTCACAGCTTTCCAAAAACTCAGGTATGCACCAGCTGGCGGTCGAGATGGTTGTATTTCAACGCCCCCCCCCCCCCGAATGTGGTGAATAAAAACTAAGTAAATATCCGGCAGGTTCACAAGATGGGACAGCATCAAAGCAAGAAGAACTTCCTGCCCTGGGAAAAAAAGCAGGACTCAAGAGAGTAACTACTGCATAAATGCCTGTTATCTCTGAATGTGTTCAGAAAATGAAAAATGTGTACTTGAGTATTCAATTTCAGTTCAATTCAATTTTATATAGTGCCTTTCATGACAGTTGCCCCAAGGTGATTTACTAAATTATTTATACAGAATGAAACAGGGAAAAGGGAAGACAGAAAGGCAGAATGAAAAAAAGAAAACCAGATGACAACAGAGGAGAGGAACCAAAAACTCCCAATTATGGAGAAAAAAACCTTTGAGGGTCCAAGGTCACCTAATGGCTCAGTCCCCTCTGGACATGCTAACAATATAGAAACAAGAAAGAGTGGGTTTGATTGCTAAAAGAAAGGTGTCAGCCGGGGTCATAGTCAAAGCTATGTCCGTTAATGAGTCAGTTGCCCATGCAGGCCTGTGGGAGTCAGCAGACTGAAGGCTGCACCCAATGTCACGGTTCATAAATCACATCAACGATGTCATACTTCCTTGGGAATGAAGCAGCGCTCAGGTCATATGGTGCCCGTTCCGGGCACAATCCAGACATGTGGGAAGAAAAGCAGATTTCTTTTGTGATTGTTTAACACAGCAGTACAGGGTAGCCAATATAGATATAACCTCCTGAGACCCTTACCCATTCATTCATGTCCATTGCAGTGGACATTTTGTTTTTGCATCTGTCTTTTCACTGATGTAAGGAAACATATTTACTCCTAAAGAGTATGGACTAAAGAGGACATGCTGTGAAATAAAAAATGAAAATGAATTTGAAAAAAGATGTCTTATTTTCTCAAAAGATCACAAAATCACAATGACCCTAAATCTGAAGGACACTTTTCCCCTTTCAGGAGGATAATGCTAAACTGATCTGAGGGGCTGCTTATGTGAGACACCCTGTATGCACTAGTCCTCTTTGAGCTATAGCTTTACTGTAGTACCTAAAGGTATCTATCCGTAGAGGCATAGCTGTAGAGTGCTGAAACTGCCATGGACTGTCGAACTTTGACAGCAATGATACTGTCCAATTAAGAAGCCAACAGGTCAACTGGGGACAATTAAGGAAAATCAATCTTACACTCGAAAGGGTCCAACAGACGTTTGATTTGCCGGGATTGTGCTTCGTGTGGGTTTCAAACTCGGCAGGGTGTTATGAATTAAAGGTGAATTTGCTAGTCATCCATGGTCTATTTCCAGTGACAGCGTGGTTGACAGTGAATGTCACCAGTTATTAAAGTGAAGGCCAGCCCATATCTTATTGTCGTTTGAATGAGTCACAAAGCTATAATATCGGCTAATAGTTCGTGCACGTTCATTACTACAGATCCATACTTTGTAAAACAAAAAGCGTTTTCAAATTCTCACATAAGTTGTGCACTTCCCTTGTGGTACCAGAGGGATTCTTCAATTTCCATCCATTGATCTTTCATATCTGCTCATCATGGTGGGCCTGGAGCCTATCCCTGGAAGTGGGGGGGGCACAGAGCAGGGGTCTACCTGGATTTGGATGCCAGTCCAAGGCAGGACTGAGTTGCACATTTTGATATTTGTATTTGCCTTCAGATTTTGCTTAATACGGGGAGAGCCTTAGTGTCTTCTTGATGCATTGAGACCCTATACGGTGCTGATTGACCATGACTACCACACACGGCCCACTGCCTGGTCCTGCCTGCAAGCCAGGGTCTATTTCTGAGGATCTGCAGGTCGTGGGGGCCGTGCTGGATTCCTGGAGTCCCCATGTATTAGTTTCACATGAGAGGTTGCGGCCAGGGAGCAGAGGCTCGGGATAGAGGTCAACCATGACATCAGTGGAAAGGGATGAGCGCAGCTGGTCCTCGGACTTGGCCCCGCCGGGGTAATTAAGCGCCAGCAATGCGGCCAGGCCTTGACAAACCAACGCATCCTATTGTGTTTCAGCGATAGATTTGGAAGAGGAGGCGCGCAGTTTCCAGGGGCTCCAAGGAGCGGTGGGCAGTTCAGGTTTCGCGGCTGACTGTGTTTATCCTTCCTAATGAAAACTGAGGTGGGGGGGGGTGGTGAAGGCACCAGCCGCACGTTCTCGAGCTTTAGCCGCAGACTGCGCTGATGTCATCGCGGGGTGCTTCTCCGGTGAAAGATAGTGGGAGGCAAGGCTCTGGAGCGTGCGGACTCCGTGTCTTATTTCAGACCCATGCTGACGCTGGTCCGGCCTGGCGGGCCTTGTCAGCAAAGGTGGCGTGTAACTGGGACGCGTGTTGGTCAGACAGGAGTGAGAGTCTGCTGGTGTGTCATTTGTTTTTTTCCTGTTTCGGTCCTGTACTTCCTGTTAAGGCCCCTTGTCCACATAGCACCCGTTATGGGCTGCTGTTTCAGAAAATTGCTTTTATTCATTGATTTTTGTGGAAGGCACTTTTCTGCATCGCAACGTACATGCAAGGCAAATACATCACAAGCATTTCCACTTAGGTTCAAACGCTACTAGGTTGAGCTTCCATCATGGAACCAGCAGATTAACAGTGCATGTTAACACTGGAGGTCTTCAGTAGGTCACAAAGCATCATAAAAGGCTAACAGAAGAGCTAGTCATATCAGAATGCCATGACAGCAAGGTTGTACTAGATGAGTGTAAGATGAATGACTCTGTATCCGCTTTTTTCCCAACCCCCCCCCACTTGCCAGATGTGGACCTGCAGGTCTGCAAACACCAAGGCCCCACGTGCTGCACCCGCAAGATGGAGGACAGCTACCAAGCTGCCGTGCGCCGGGACATCTTGCAGCACATACAATTGCACACCTACGACCCGATGTTCCTCCTGATGAGGCATGGCGCCGACCTCCAGGGTAAGAGGGCCTTCCTGGGTCTCCATCCTGGGCTGGGATGGTGGCTCTGCTGGACTGGACTGCACTGGATGAACCGCTTTAATCTTCAACTGGCCGTTGAGAATAATGAAATGATCATCTTTCTTTGGGAGTTTTTCTGCATGATTGAGAATGTCTGTTGGATTCCTAAAAACTAGCACTTTGAGAGAAAGCTACGCAAACTATTCCACTTTTCATCTCCATCTCTGTATAAGGCATATTTATAGCTGTCAGAATAACCAGGGACAGAATCATGGTAGACAATAGATTGAAAAGAGATGAGGTTGTCTTTGTTTTGTAGCAGAAAAAGTCAAGAAAAATATAAAGGGGTGGTGAGAAGTCATCCTCGGAATTTGAGACATTCCAGTTTGTGGTTTGCATTATGTTGTTACTGTGTTATTGTTTAAACCATAAAAACACAAATAGTTTTTAATTTTGGGCTCAGCTGTAACAAGCCCTGGAGTTTTTAGAGTCTGCGTACCTGGATCTGTTTCTGTGGAGATTTGCTAAGCCTGGGGTAGTCTTGTGGTTCATGAGAGGCTTGTGGAAGAATGTTTTGTCTGGCGGCCTTTTTATCGGACCCGTGGCTTTCAGTTAATGTTGTGTTTTTATAAAGTCAAATTCTTTTATCTCGGATCATGCAGACAAATGACCAGTGGGGACCCGGAGCTGTCAGTCTGAGCCGAAGAGCCCGTTAAGTAGACGGCCTGAAGTCTTTCATATAGACGCACATAATGATGTTAGACTGTGTCCGGGTGCCTCTATGGGTACCAACTTGTTAGGCTATGCTCACTTTACATAGTACTTCTCACTAAGGAGGTTAAGGTTTTGCTCCTCTGCCCGAGTTAAGCTAATTAGTGATACCAGTCCTAGCCAACGCGGCACCCTAGATGAGCATCACTGCAGGAGCCCCCATCTGAAGCAAAGTGAAATTAGCGGGCAAGCCAGCACCCCCCCCCCCCCTGAAGTTGGTGCCCCTACAGTAGGTGGCCGATTATGGGATTGACCATTCCTGCTGATTAGACGTATAAATTAGCTAGGAGTACACCCAGTTTGGTATATATCCATCCAGCTCCTTCACTACGGAGCAAGAGGAATATTTTTTGTGCTGTTTCTGGCTGTATCTGGGAATCCGTTATATGGAACTAGTGTTAATATTTGTGTACACGGATATTGCTTTATTTTGTTATGCACGCGTTTAGATATCCACGTATCGAGCGACACACAGCCCAAGCCAGCATAAGCAGTTAGAAGATGATGGAAGGATGGATGATCTGTCAAATGACCTTTTACAAAATAGCATCTGATACTGATTTTTTCCCTTTCCTAAAGACTTCCTTTTGTTGTTGTTAGAGATTACCCTAAATATTATACTATGCTTATTTTGGTCATAATTTCTGGGTTCCTCTCTTCCTAAATATTCATAAAATGTTATTTTGGGGGAATAATATGAGAAAATGGCTTTATTGAAAGACCGATGAAACCCACAAATGATGAACACAGACCTTAGAGTAAAGTGAATTTTTGTTTCTTTTTATGCATTTGGAGCTGTGATCCATTCCCATCGTGCCTGACATGGATGGGACACCAGGACCAGGTTCCTGATTGAGAAGGTCCTGAAGTGAGTCATGCTGAATTGGGGAGGGGGCAGTTTAATCAATAGTGTGACTTCATTTCTCTTAGACACTTCAGGGTTGGCCCTACTTTATCGTTCTTCCGGACAGAGCACATCACTGGAATCCCGGCAAGGGTCACCGTAATCCGCTTTGTGAAAAAGCCGCGGGCCGGACACAAAGGGAGGTATTAAAGCAACACAAATATGCACATAGAAAGAATTCTGATGCTACAAAGCAAACGTCAGCGTGAAGCAAAATGAAATCCCAGACATTTCAGTCGTTTTCAAGTCCCAACACAGAGGACGAGTCTGGGGAAATGAGGATGTCCAGCCACCCTAATCCAGGCGCCCACTGCGCGCACTATGGAGGGCTTTTCTAGCTGTATTTACAAGCTTTCGTTTCCCCCGTCGCCGCCCAGCGCAGGAGGGGGTGAACCTGCCCCTCTCACTTTCCCGGAATGTGTCGCTCCTTGCCGGTGAGGAAGGGAGAGCAAGGCGACACGCGGCCCCAGTGTAACCCCAAGCTGGCGGCTGGATACGCACTGCGGTGCAGACTGCGGACTTCCAGCTCCGTCTCCTATTGTGTGTCAGCTGTGACCTTTCTTGTTCCTATGGACGTCCTAGTGGTTCACTGGCCTCGCCGCCAACTGTCACTACATCGTCGCTTAACTCCCCCCGCCAGTGCGGGCTCACTTTTGGGCTCGCGTTTGGCTACCCCCCCGCTCCCGGCTGCTCCTTATCCTCGGCCAGCATAGGATAACTGGGCGTCGGCTCCCTGGGGGGTGTGAGTTTCAGCCGTCACAAAGGGGGCCGGCTGCCAAACACGATTGCTCAGATATTGTTGAGCGAGCTCTTTATCTGCACTTCTGCCTTGCATATGGTAGCTTACGTGTGAGAAGGTTAAATACATTCATGAGAACAACCAGAACACAGGAGGAGCTTGAATTTAACTCCCCTAAAAAGCCAGTTAATATTATACTTTCTCTGGTTGCTTGAGGGAAAAACAGTCCTCCTGTCTCGGAGATCCTTTCTTCGTCCCTTTGTTGTTGACTTGTGAAGCCCCAGGTTCCACTACAAGTTCCTCCTCAGTGCTTTGAACTCGCTGAGTCAATTGTTAACGGGAGCTGTGCTTGGTCTGGTACAGTAGATCCCTGCTAGACCCCAGACCCCAACATGCACATCTTTTGGGACCAGTACAATGAACACATGATGTTTATGAACAAAATTATGAAGCTGTCAGTGGCGTCTATGGCCTAGCATGGGGCAGTTTTTGTACAGAGAAGCAGCGTGAGAATGTGTGCAGTTGGAAACTTCATGATGACCTGGCAGTGAGGCACACATTTATTTACAATGGTGTCCCTTTTCAGGCTTTGATGGGGATGGGCTAACAAAAATATAAAAATGGGGTTTTGCTGACTAGAACAAAAACAGAGGGTGATGAGATGTATCAGGGGTGAGCGGGAGGGGGCCTGATTTCACGGGAAGGGGTCAGAGATGTTTTCGGGTAACAACACAGAAAACACTGATTTATACACTTAGTGGATAACTGTGCTCCTTAGAAGGCCAAATGCTACATCCCATGTTCATCCAAAACGCAGCATTTTAGGGATCATGTTGGAAATTGAAAAGTGCGCTACATAGTGCTGGCGTGGCAGGGGTCATGTTTGGCTGATTTGAGGGACTAGTGGATGAGCGCAAGGTGTCCCCGGCTTGCATGCAAAAATCAAGGGGAACCAGAAACGGAGGTCTGGGTAGATTGACTGGTCCTAAACACTCATAAAATGTTGCAGTCTAATGAGAGCATGTGGCTTGTACATGGAGCGTTGCCAGGGACCGTGACTGAGCCTGAGACAGTGGGCCAGTGATGGCTAGATGTGGTTTAGATGGTGAGAAAGTCGAGGTAATCAGAGTGGAGCCTTGATGGTGTAAGATAATGATAGCGTCTGTTTCTTCAGCGTTGCTGATTGTAAAGAATTGCAGCTGTAAACTGAGAGGAAACAGTGAGACCCAGACCAATTCATTAATACAGTCCTGCTTAACAGTCATTCATCGCTGTTGTATCCTTTTCCTTTACACAGGTGATAGATGGATTAATTCACAGGAACATGATTTATGAGACCAACTTAACTTCTGGGCAAGACATCGGCTCTGCTGAGCTGGGGCAGCATCCCAGGAGCCTCGGTGTTCGTATGCGTGTGTGTAGGGTGAGATGGGATTTAGTGCCACCGGATGCTGTTCAGTCGTATCATCAGAAAGGCCTGAACACAGAGACAGAGAGAAGCAGAGGGAATGTGGCCTGAACACAGACATAGAGGAAGCAGAGGAAATGTCAGGATGTTTTAGAAAAAGCACAGCGGCTGGGTGCTACCGGATGGTGATGTCAGCGGAGAGAGCTGCCACGCCGCCTGCGGAAGGTGAGAGGAAGTGGCTTTGCTCTCCGGGGCTTCGTTGTTTAGGCTCTCGGCACACGGAGCATGCTCACATCTGCCCAGGGTCCATCGGAGGATTAGTCACACCATTACCTCACCGGGTAGTCTGCACTGGCTGTCCTCACTCTCTCGGCACTGCATCCTGATTAATCCCATTGTTTTCAAACCACCATCGCGTGACTGCTTAAAAGAGGCATTCAAATATCTGTTTATTACGTCAGCATTTTTTTTTTTTTTGGGTTCCCACCCTTTTTCACCTGAGAGTTGTCTGGAAAGTTCCATCGATTTCGATATCATTGTTAAGTCTGTTGCCTAAAGGGCGTCGTGATTAACTCTCATGGTGGATTTGAGTTTGGACGGTTTTGTGCAACTTCTGGATGAAGGCTCCAGACTTGGTGCACAAATGAGTTGGCGCTTGCAGACAAATAAGAAATATCCTGGCGTGAATGGATTTGTGGACTATTTGCTCATTATTACAGAGTCTGAGGTAGTGTTCAGTTCCGATTCTTTCAGCATCAAAGTTGAATTCAACCAGAAAGGACCAAGGACAGGTGATTCTCTACACCAAAGGAACCTAGTGCTGTCAGTCTAGGCCAGAAGAGCCCATTAAGTGAACAGCCTGAGTATTTCGTATAGTGTGCATTTTGCAGTTCATAAGGCTGACAGTTGACATCTCAAGGGTCAACAGATGTAGTGTCACCATTGGGCCCTTGAGCAAAGCCCTTAACTCCCAGTTGCTCCAGAGAGTCTCTGACCCAGATTTCTCCAAAATATGCAGCGCTTTACATAAAAGCGTCTGCTAATAAATGTAATAAATGAAGAGTTATGGTCTAGATCGCACCAGCTCCGGCACCCTCGGCTGCAAGGGGACTTTATCAGGCTGCCTGGGTGAGTTTTGTTGAAGGCCAGCTCAGTAAAGGACATGCAGGCTCAGGCCCATCCCAGCATCCCCACCCCGCCCAATCTTCCCTTCACCGTCATTCCCACTCCCTGCCATCAGGGCATCGTTATACCCCGGCATCCCTGGAATTGTTTGTCTTGGAGAGTTTTGTTATAGCTGCGCTGCTGTCTTAATTACAGGAATGCTGATGGAGATATAGAGTGCACATTCCTACTCACCAACTGGCCAAACTCCACCTGTTAACCCCAGACAGAGTTGCGTGAGGGACTCGGAGGTGGGGGGGGGGGGGGGG
>JABFEB020000041.1:15338751-15360838 GCA_019775895.2 Stomatorhinus ivindoensis
TCCTGCCCCTGCTGTCCTGCCCCTGCTGTCTTTCCCCTTCAGTCTCCTGCATCGATTTAACCATCCCTGCTTTCTAGTTACAATCACTTTCTCCATTGTATTTTTATAGGCCATTGGTTTTGCCCCAAAAATAGCTCTACGATCAGCATGCAACCTTTAACATCTAAATGGGGACCGCATTTGCATTGTGAGTTTTTTTTTATTACTAAGTGCTTATTGGAAAAACCGCTCGGTGGATAATATTGGTTGATTTGAAATTTTTCCACCTTTCTGGATTAAAAAAAAAAATCCTTCAACATCTAATGTCTCAACCTGGAGGGGGTGTGATGGATTTCCTGACAATGAAACCACAAGCTTCCCCAAGCATGGTGTTTAATAACAGAAGGCGCACCCCCTCCACAGGACCTTCAGTGTCGGGCCAGGCTCACACAGAGTCGTGACGTGATAGGTTCGGGGTTTTGTCTGAGCTACAGTCCACACTAGGACCCGCCCAGCCACATGTCAGCCATTGTGTCCTGACAGCCTTGGCCTTAGTCCCACTAAGTATCCCTGAGTGTCGCTGGCATTCACTCAAACGCCCCGGGAAATGGAGATGCCTTTTATTTTTCTGCCTGATCGCAGAGGGGGTATTTTAATAAGGAGTATACCCAGCGTCCCAGGCCCGTTCCAACATGCTGACCACAGATCATCTCACAAAGAGCAGCTACATTCAAAGCAGGCAAAAGCAATAGTGTTGGTACAGCTCCATACCTACAGTATATACCTTACATAGTTGGCAAAGTGTGCAAGAAAAAAAGAAATCGTGAGAGCACAAGGAAAGCAAAACTCAAAAGGTCAATAGAACAATAAAATAAAATTTGACCACATGACAACTGTGACTATATACATACACACACTGGTCACTGTTCTAGGTTCACCTTTCTAGTACCCATTCTGCCTATAGAACTGCAGTAATTCCTCAAGGCAACGATTCAACAAGATGCTTGAAGTATTCTTCCGAGACTTTGGTCCACATTCACACGACAGCATCACGCAGTGGCTGCAGATTTGTCAGCTCCTTCATGATACAAATATTTACTTCCACCATATTTCATAGGTGCTCTATTGGATTGGGATCCGGCGACTGTGTATGCCATTTGGGTACAGTGAACTCGTTGTCATGTTCAAAAAACCAGCCAGCGGAGATATGAGCTTTGTGAGATTGTGTGTTTTCCTGCTGGAAATCGCAGTGAAAAGCTGGGTAAACTGTGGTTGCAAAGGGATGGACAGGGTCAGCAACGATAATCAGATAGGCTGTGGCATTTAAACAATGCTTAATTGATATTCTGGGGCCTAGAGTGTGCTAAGAAAATAACCCCCACACCATCAAACCACAACCAACATCCTGAGAGCAGGATGGATCCAGGCTTTCATGTTGTTTAACCAGTCTGGCCATTCTACTCTGACCTCGGCCAGCAACAAGGCATTTTCGCCCAGATTCCCGACACCTGCTGCATGTTTTTTCTTTATTGGCCCGTCTCTAAAAACCCTAGAAATAGTTGTGCATGAAAATCTCAGTAGATCAGCAGTTTGTCTAATACTCACACTAGTCCATCTGGGATCAAGATCCATTAAAGTCACTTAAACAACCTTTCTTCCCCATTTTAGTGTTTGATGTAGACATTTACTGAAGCCCCTGACCTGTATCTGCATGATTTCATACATGGTGCTGCTGACATATGATTGACTGATTGGATATTTGCTTCAAAAAGCAGTTGAACATGTATACCTAATTACGTGGCCAGTGAGTGTGTATCAGAAGCAGTCAAATTCTAATTATCCCTCTTTCCTAATGCTGACTTGGGTGCCGGTCTCAAATGCACAGGGCAGGGAAATACCCTGGACATGGCACTCAGTCACAAACACTTGCATACATTTGCCAATTAAAATGTATTAATCCAGCTTAGTTCTTTCCCTGTTCCACCATAAATGATTTGGATCAAGTGCTGTGTAGTAATTAGCACACGGAAGTGCAAGGACCTGAATCAGGTGTGTTAAATGAGGGGAAACCCAAAAATGTGCAGGGCTCCAGTCCCCAGGACTGCAGTTTGACACCCCTGAACTAAAAGTACTACAATAAGTAGGAATGTTACAGTACTTAGACTATACTAAGAAACGGGTTAAAACAATATCAATAGCACTGTGTGTTTAAGCACTGGCCGTTTCTGTCCTGATTTTAGAGAGGAGCGACAGAGGTGGTGCTCTTTGCTGAGTGCGTATTTAGCGGCACCTAGTGCTGGTTAAAATGATTGCAACTTTTGACACTATCATTTGTGCATGATTTTAAAACGACAGGAGCCGTCTGATTTCCATACTCGGGTTTTAGTGCGTTCAGTGCTTTGCCAACAATAGTCGGAGGGAAAAAGTAGTAAAAAAAATTAAAAAGTGGCGAGCAGCAATGTTAGCACCATTTATGTGTTCTATAGTATTCGGAAAAAAAAAAATTTATGACAAATTTTTTTTAAGAATTTACCTATTATGAACTTTATGATTTAACTATAACACCCTTAACCATGCAAGCAGCGCCATGTCGACTGAAGGCTCAGCTTCTAAGAACGCAGCCTACAATGACTACATAGACTGCATCCTAAAAACGATGCAACCCCTGAATTTGGACACAGCCATGAAGTGCTTCATGCAGTACACTGGACCAGTCCAAAGGGCACTTAGCAGGACAGCCAGTTGCAGCGAGGGGGCGGAGCATAGTGCAATCGTGACACCTCACGTCACATAGAACTGGGACAGACCCAGGAATGTGCAGTGACCTGAGGAGGGGCTATGTGTCCCAGGGAGGTGCTCTGTGATCCAGGAATGCGCTGCTACCGGAGGAAGCGCTCTGTGACCTGGGGAGGCTCTTTGTGCTCTAGGGAGGTGCTTTGTAACCCGGGAAGGTGCTCTTTGACCCGGGATTGCATTGTGTCCCAGGGTGGTGGTTTGTGACACGAGATTGCACTATGAGTCCAGGAGGCACTCTGTGTCCCAGGGAGGCGCAGTGACCAGCGGAGGCACTCATTGACCCATGGAGATGCTCTGTGACCTGAGGAGGTGCACTTTGTCCCTGAGAGGCGCAGTGACCAGCGGAGGCACTCATTGACCCATGGAGATGCTCTGTGACCTGAGGAGGTGCATTTAATTTTTCTTCAAAATAAATTACTTTGATATCTTATGTATTACTAGATGGAAAGTAGGACAAACTGACATGATTTGTGTTTTATCTTTATATTTCTTGCAGATACACCGAACATCTGCACATTAACACATTCATTATCAAACATATCAACTACACTGTACCTGCACACATAAAGGGAACATCATTGAAATGTCACAAAATGTAAACAACATTTAAAGTCTGGACCATGTAAAGCCATACATACACATTTTAAAGAAATTCTAAAGGACAGTTTTACAAAAAAACAATACTTTCTCCATTCGTTTCATGCTTGTTACACAGTTACTGAAGGACAGACAATAATTCAGAACTAACTGAAGGTGTCATCCTGCATACGTAAGGGGGCACCAGATTATTAGTGACACTGGATGTGGGGACAGTTTAACCAGTTGCTGATGCATAGTTATCTTGGGTACAGAATTCGGTATGCTTTTGGTCTTCTGGTGTTTGTCTACAGTCACAAATATATGTTACAGGGATAGGAACTTGGTCATCACATTATTACTTTTCTTAATCTAATTTTATAATCAAATGTACTTCTACACATTCGTTGACGTATACTGAAACACATCTAACATAGACTGTAGGTTGCTATTAATTGCTTTTCACCCCCAAAACAACAACACACATGCCTGAAAAGGCTGCCGAGGTTTTATGTCTCGATGATGAAACTCATTATAGCCCTCAGTTTAATATTTGATAGCACCAAAATACACCTCACAATGATTTCTTATACTGAGTTTTAAACATATAAAAATGACTTTTACTTTTCAAAGGCACTTATCTACTGATGAAAACAGTAGTTTTGGTACAGCAGGTTGGTGAATTTATCGGCCCAAGACGCTGCCCCATAACAGGTCCTGTCAGCCTTCTGTGAAGTGAAACGTAAACTTGAGGTTTTTACTGGCCAGGGAAATACTTTGTGATTTATAATGGCAGCAGACACAGAGAGCCCTCTGTCCCATCAGGAGCCCGACATGGCACATCTGCGTAAAATCGAGGTATTCGTCAGCGTGTCCTCCTGTGATATCGCTGTGCTGCTGGGGACAGATGCTGCAGCACAAGGCTGGGAGCCGGGAGTCGGTCTACAGGCATTTCCACACAAAAACACTGTGGGAGGGACAGGAGACATGGTAGTTTAATAGGAAGCTCATCTTAAGACCCAAGTATCTTCATAATAAAAGCTCCCATACCTGCAGTCACCACCCCCAGCGCTTATCACATATTTGTCATCGTAGGAGAAACGAACATTGGTCACATGGGCTGAGTGGCCGACGTACCGCTTGTGTTTGGCCTGCAAAGAATAAGAAACGCAGGCACCAATATAAATCCAGCATGTGGCAAACGTGGGCGTCAGTATGGCACAGGGAAAACCAGCTGAAGGCACCTACAAACTTCTCAGTGCATGGAAAGTCAAACAGCTTGACGAAGCCGAAGTCGTCTCCCGTGACCACGTTGAGGCCGGAGCACGAGACGGAGGCGCATATCACGTCGGCCTTTTCCGCGTTGTGGGGCCAGATTCCCAGCACATCGTCTCCTTGGGTGCTGCGGAGTCCAGTCAAGTCAAGTCAAGTCAAAAAGGGCCTTCGGGCACAACAGTCACACACAGACCTCATTCCCAAACTGGTCAAGGAGAGCTTTGCTCGCGCCAGACTGTTAGCTGTATAAGGGATCTGGCTCATTTACCTGGTCCAGGTGGCCCACGTGATTTTGTCTGTAACAGACTGCTCTGATACCACTTTCCCTGTAGGAACCTCATGTACCTGACGCTTGTAGCACCCTGTGGACACCTAGAGGGACAGGCACAATGGCTGCAGTCACAAACAGTATAATCAGTTAAAAGTGACTATCAAAGAACGCTGACTGTAAAACTCTCTCATACTGTTTCATGGAGGTCCATTTGTGTTCATGCTTTAGCAAACGTTATAATCCGTGGAGTGCTGTGCTTGTATTCTATCAGGATATATTTTCTTATTCATTAAGTGGTTTATTGGCTGACCGTGAGGAAACTTTCACTACTGTGCACCTGCATCATGCTAGGTGACCCTTCGGGTATGTGCCAGATTCTACATTCTTTGGGTTCTATGGGCATTACTACATATATGCATTTATCGATCTATACTTTGGGACAAACACACACGTCAGGATATATATGTGGCTGCCATTTGGTGTCACTCTCACAACAAACCTGGAGGTATCTTCCGTCAGCAGAGAAGTCCATCTGGATGACGAAGCTGGGGATGTCCCTGCAGTAGCCGATGCGGCCGAGCGAGGGGCCAAGGGTCAGGTCGTAAAAATCCACCGTGTTCTCCAGCGAGCCCACTGCCAGCAGCTTGCTGTCCGGACTGAACCTGCGAGCGACACGAGAGCTCAGCAACCCACCTGCTGCCCTGCCCTGGGGACACTGGCGGTCTGCCTGCTCACTGGACGTCCTGGATGCAGGCACTGCGGTCACGCTTCTTGCCCCACACAGTGAGCGAGCTGACCATGAGGACAATGAACTCGCCGTTGCTCATGCCGACAGACACCATCTCGCCGTCTGGGCTGTAGCTCACACATCTGGCTGGGTGGCCGAGGCTCACTTTATTCAGCAGTTTCTGTGAGAACGACAACAACAGAGGTGAAACAGTCCCATGTGCTATTTAATCTGCAGCCCTATTGCAGTGGAGGACCAGCTCAACCGAACCCTCACCTGCTAGATTCCCATCTCTGCTCCTTTTGACAGGTCCTGGGCAGGGGTCTATAGAGGCAGGGAGACCCAACTAAAGCCTAGTTCATGCTTCACTTTTCCACTAGTGCTCTCAGTCCACACCAGGTTATGCGCAGGGGTTCTTGTCTACGTTTGCCCATGAATGCAGATGTTCAGCACATGCCTCACAGCACTGATACTCTACCAGATCAGCAGAGTATCGGCAGAAGTATCGCAACAAAACACAAATACAAGCCAACTTTTAGATAGTTGTTACCTGGCTTGGGTACTATTAAGCTAATGTGGCATATCATGGCATTTTGAAAACCTTGCAACAAAAATGAGCCCTGCACTTGACCATTTTAGCTTTCAACTTGGTGTTGCACGCCGACGGTTCGTCGGTGGTCGAGGGGGGGGTGTGAGATGTGCTGGACGGACGGTAACGACGGACAAGCAGATTGCGAGCAGCAACAGGCCTAAAGGCACTTGGGCACAACAAGCTAATTGAAAAGCACTCACTGAAGCATGCAATTCGCAGAAAATCACTCAGCCATTGTGTATACAGGTTCCAGATATGCTTTTTGATTTTGGACTTCTGTGCTGAAAATGTGTCCTAACTGCAGCTGGGACACCAGTGAAAAATGAACAATTGCTGGACTCGAGGCAATCCAACTCCCTGCTGAGCCAACAAGCATGAAGGGTCTCACTAAAGCCGACAATGGAAAGTAAAGGAAACACACTCACAGATGAAGACGCTAATTATAACCGCTAGTTATATCATGATCAGTAATGTACTTATTGTAAGCAGTTATTAATGATGATTCAATGTGTTTTGTTTTCCATAGAATCATAAGGGGCACTGAAAGGTTTCCCTAGTTAATTTTTGTTATTTAATTATTTTCATTAAGTTCACTCGTCCATAACTTTCATATTTCATAATCTTATATTTCTTTCTGTCCTTGCTACTTGCTCATTATGTTGCGTACAATGCATTCTCACCAAGGCTCTAGGAGTCTGTGCAGAGACCACAGATACACGGCCTGCTTCCCTCAGAGGGGGGTAGAGACAGAGAGCAGACAGACACTGAACCAGCCGTGTAAACATCTTTCGTTAACATCTCCATTCTGTCTTAAACTGCTTAAACTAAAGGAACCTGCCTCATCCTTCAACTCTTAAGGAACCTGAGGTTTCACTGAAGAAATCTATCAGTGAGGACAATAAGCAGACTGAAAAGTGAAGCATATTTTGTCTTAAACGACGTTTTTGCCATATTCAGAATTTACGACCTTTCAGTACAGGGTCACACATTTCGGAGATGATGCAGTACTATCTGCACCCATGGGCCAGCTGAAGATGTGCTAACCTGTCAGCGTACACATCTGAAGATGTGCTAACCTGTCAGCGTACACATCTGAAGATGTGTTAACCTGTCAGCGTACACATCTGAAGATGTGCTAACCTGTCAGCGTACACATCTGAAGATGTGCTAACCTGTCAGCGTACACATCTGAAGATGTGTTAACCTGTCAGCGTACACATCTGAAGATGTGCTAACCTGTCAGCGTACACATCTGAAGATGTGCTAACCTGTCAGCCTACACATCTGAAGATGTGCTAACCTGTTAACCTACACATCTGAAGATGTGCTAAGCTGTTAGCGTACACATTTGAGAACTGCTCACCTTGTCAGCCAGGTCCCAGATGCGGATGGTCCCGTCATCGCTGGCTGAGATGAACATGGCTTTGGAGGGGTGGGCAGCAAGACCCCATATCCTTCCCTCCATATGTCCATTGCTCATGAGGTTACAGGCTGCGTTCTTCTCTCCAATTTCAAGGATCTCTCCATCCTTTGTTCCTACTAGTATCTTCCCCTTGTTCAGGCAAAAAGCAAAAAAAAAAAAGAAATGTAAACAAAACATACCGGAACGCCTAGAAACGACGCCTCCCACTCATCCATCCGTTCAGCCAGTACAGTCATGGTGGTATGGATGACTTAGGGCTAAATTTAAACAGGAGCAGGACGGGAAAATACGTGTCCTTTTAAAGACATCTCCCAGACTTTTTATCACAATAATTGTACTATAGGAGTTTAGATGCAGAGACAAACTGATCCAAGGCCCTCTGTCCTTATTGTCACATGGAAAACAAAAAACAACTTTGATAAACTTGCCACATGGGTTAGATGCACACTGCCAAATCCTAACTCTGACCCAACTCCTTAAAAGGCCAGACTAAGTATGTGATTTACATACACAGTTTGACAAGTCAGTAGATTTCGCCATTATTTCTTTTTTCAAGGCTCTGTTTTCCTTAAAATTCCATTAGAAAATTCCGACCGATTTGGAACAAATAAAAGGCAACAAACTGTAGGACTGCAAACTAAAAAGTCTGTCGTATGGCCTGACACTAGAAACGACGCCTCCCAGTCATCCATCCATTCAGCCAGTACAGTCATGGTGGTATGGATGACTTAGGCCTAAATTTAAACAGGAGGAAGATACTAGATATACACCTGCAGTAATGTATGTTATGTTTTTTCTCTGACTACCTCACGCCTCATTTGCCCTGAAGTTTATATAACAAGTCTGTACACATCACGTATAATCACCCAGCCCCATATCAATGGTAAATTTTGGCGACAAGGGAATTTTTCAGGTGGCAATCGGGTTTGTATCTATCCGACGGCCCATTATGGACCAAACTGCATTTCCCTGCCACAGTTCCACAGCCCACTGGAGGCTGCTTGCGGTCTGCTACTGGGCTGTGGACCACTGGTTAAGAAACACTAATAAAGAACAACCCCTACTCATGACCTCTGGGAATTCACTAAACCAATGAGTCGCAATGTCAAGGGGATTGTACAATGTAACCAGAACAGGTGGAAGCAAGGAAAGGAAGACAATGCAGGGCCAATGCCCCTAGCTGACTAGGCATAGTGAGCTGGTTTCAAGCTGTCCATCGAAACATGCAGGGGTGCACTTACTGCATAGCAACGATAGGCAGCCTTCTGGGGGCTGAGAAATTTAGGGACCCCGTGAAGACAGAATGTCCAGTAGTTACATTTAAGGATAATATGATCATGATAGCAATGATCCATAATATGATCATGATAGCAATGATCCATAATATGATCATGATAGCAATGATCCATAATATGATCCTGATAGCAATGTGTTTGTTAACTGCATTTTTAGCAACAATTTTAAGAAAAGACAAAGTGGCACTGGAGTCTACTGTTCCCTGTCAAGCAAACTGGCACAAAGTAGTCTAAACAAAAAGAAAACGGTACAAAGATACAAAGCTAACATTACACCTTCCAGTCTGATACTGTCTCATTAGAATGTTAGACAACTTGTTAACAGATGTAGAGAGAATACAATTAAATTAACTTGTGCAAAAACTGAAGACTAACTTAGCGAATGAGGGACAGGATAGCGGAATGAGAACTTGGATGCGGGTTGAATGTCAGACTCATTCCCAGTGGGTGCTGGACTCTGCGAGGGCTGCTCTTTGTCAACGATTCTGTTCTTAACTTTTATGGACAGAACTTCCAGGTACAGCCAATTGAGCCAGGAAGTCCATTACGATGACCTCGGGATTACATCTTTTTGCAGATTGTCTTCATTGAGCTGTGACATCCAGCGTACACCGGGGTTACAGCTCAATTAACTCTGAGGTAGCCGGGATGAGTATCAGCACTTTGAAGTCTGAGGTCACGGTTCTCAACTGGAAAAGTGTGGATTGCCGCCTCCAGGTCGGGGATGAGTTACTGCCTCAAGGAGGAGAATTTACTGCCTCAAGCCCTTGTGGATGGATGGATGGATGGATGGACATCGTACCAGTTAAAGAGAGACTTGAGCCAAAACGTAAAGCGATCTACATTCCAACACTTACCTTGCTGGGAATCAGCTTCATTCACAGGGTGTCTGAGCTCAGCCTCAGAGACAGATTGAGAAGCTTAGAAATCATGGAGGAGCTCAAATTAAAGTTGCTGCTCCTTCTCATCAAAAGGAGTCAGGTGAGATGGCTCAGGCATCTATCTGGGAGGTGCTTCAGGCATCTCCAACTGGAGACCAGGGAGATTCTCTCTCTCGGGCGACCCGGAAACACCTTGGCAGTGAACAGGAATCGCAACTCGCCCTTGCGGCTGCTCACCTTCCCCCGGCACACAGACCTCACGTTCTCCACCGGCTGGCCCGTCTCCAGCTGGAAGGCCCTGCAGCGCTTCAGCTCCTGGTCCCACAGCTTCACCGCTCCACCCTCCTTAGTGCTACAATGACCGCATACAGGGGAACCCGGTCACCTTAACCTCAAAGGCAATCCTTAACCTCAACCAGTATCAATCACATCACAACAAATTCTTGGTCCATCTATTTTCCATGATGATTCCCTATTTTCCTGAAGACCAGGGCGATTCCAGTCTAACCCTGGGTACACAATAACACTATGAGTAATTTAGAAGCACAAATAATACTAAACTGCAATGTAAGAAGACAGCAAGGGGTATAGAGAGAACCCAAAGAACAGGAGGAAACACATAAATGCCACAGAGAGTGGGTGGGGTTGAAAACAATCTCACAGGTTTGAAGGTAGCCATACCCTCTACCCACTATAGGAGAATACTGCCCAAAAACAGGCGATTTGTCTTCATGGTTACTGTAAGTATATTTCAGCTTAAGAATAAGGAGTGTGGTCTGTACCTCTGGCCTCCCAAAGTACTGTGGGTACTCACGGCCTCTCCTTGCCCCCGGAGACGATGAGCCCGTCCCTCAGTGTGGTGTACATGGTGACCACCGGCCCGGTGTGGGCCTTGGCCACAACGCGCGCCAGCAGGTGGTCCCGCCACACGTACACGTCGCCGTTAATGGCACCCGTGAATGTGAGGTTATTCTGTGAACAGAGAGGAACAGCGGCCATTAAGGGAACAAAGGAAATACATATTGATGCAAATAAGTGTTAATAAAGGGAAATAAGGAAAAAAAATTTAATGAACAGTAATGGAGTTTCAATGGTGTTATGGTACGAAACAGTTGCAGGCTGCAGTCATATAATACAGATAAAGTGAGACATACTTTATTGATCCTTGGGGGGGGGGGGGTTATTCTTTGGGGGATGGGAGACGGAGGACAACACTGACATCAGAAATCAGCAGGGGGAATGATTAGAAGAAAGACCCCCTTGGCATCAGGGTTTAGAATACAGATAGAACATACACCTACTGTATGTGGGGCGTTGAGTCTGTATAAGGACGAGTTGGGTGTGATTAAACTAAACACAGGCCTTTGCAGGAGAGCGGAACGAGAAGCGGCTGAACGGCGCAGGTGGACCCGTCAGCCCGCCATGGCCGCATACTCACAGCACCAAACGCCACTGACAGCATGGTCTGCATCTTGCCATTCTCCAGGCAGCCAAAGATGCCCTTCTTGTAGATCAGAGACCCTCCTGCCAAGGTCCAGAACTTGATGTGCCGGATCCCCACGGACACAAACTGCGTGTCGGAATCAGGCCTGAACTCCACCACAAAGATTCTGTCGACGTGTCCAGGTTTGCTGGTGACTCTGGCTCCTAATGTTCGCGAAGGACACACACTGGACTCCACCATGTGGCACATGCGACAGTTACCATTAAACAATCCAGTTTAACCCAATGCAATCTAACGGAGCTGCATATGCAAGTCGGCCTGAACCCTTTTCGGGGCCCTATGCAAATTCGGATTAACTGAGTTGCCATTTTGTCATCTCCATTCTCATTCTGACGGACAGAGGGCGCCCCCTGGTGGCGCTGGCCCCTAAGCAACCTCTTAGTTTGCTTATACCTTGGGCCGGCCCAGTGTAAGCAGCGTAAATACCATTCACGTTCCTAGTTATCTTACATGCACATTCGTAGAGCCATTATCGGCCTACCGAGATGCGCTCCAGCCCCCGGTAACCCCACCCTCACCTTCCTGCCAACGCCACACTGTGATGGTGTGTTCAGGCTCCGCCCCCACGGACAGCAGCAGCTTCCCCGTGGCGCTGAAGCTGACATAGCTGACGGCCTTGCCGTGCGGACAGCGCAGGATCGACAGGGTCTCCTTGGTGGTGGCGTTCCACACGTGGATGGATGGGATGGTGCCTGCAGAGGAGGGCACAGCTGACGTCACGTGTCCCACAGCGCGGGGCCCGTCTGCCCCGCCTGTACAGCCTTACCATGCCGCTTCAACGCACCCTCAGGTACATCACAGAGCACCATTGTCACCCGGGGACCGCGGAAGAGGTTAAAGCTAACAGCAAAAAAGATTCTGCCTGTGAAGTTAAGAAGTTAGCTGTGACACTAACTCCTCTGGCGGCTTAAGAAATCTAATTAGAAACAGAAAGCCTTTAGACCAGTCTGTTTATTTGGGCGTCCTTTAACATTCCGGAGCAGAGCTGGTTCATGGAAGGGAGCACTAGGTGGCTGACAGACTCACATTTATGATGCAAATCTGCATGGTCTACTGCTCCGGTGTCGGAATGTCATTCGAGCTTGGGTATATTTTTGGAACTGACCACCTATGAACGTGACACTACATCTGGAGACAACACAGACGTGGGACGACCGTAGCTGTCCCTTACCTGGTGGCTCTGGGGCATCACCTGTGATGTGAGAGCGATGGTATGAAGGAGCGTCAAGACAAAAACAGCCGGCATGAGTTATTCGGTTTTTAATGCTGAGGTATGTGACGTCAGCACTAAAAAGAAGCTGACATGCATGAGCAAAGTAAATCAAATAAAACTAACAGAAGCTAGTCCTGGTAAGTGTAACAATGCAGAGTGTCAAAGCACAATATGTTATAAACACTCGATTCAATGGCCTGAGTCTTTTGGTTCAGTCATGCTAAGGGAAAGTCCTTCTATCACGTGAAGCTACATTTAGATTCACAGTTATTATTGAGTGGAATTAGATGCTAATTTTGCCACGCAGCTGCCATGAAACTGGAATGCAGGATAGTGGGTTATGGTTGTTTGAGTGAAAGTTACACAAAACAAAACACTTAATTAAAAATGGGCTTTGTATTATGGTTACAGAAAAAAAGAAATCGGTATAATGTAATGCCATGTTCTGGAGAAAGATTTCCCCCAAATATTATTTTTATATTAATATCAGACAAAGCACTTGCAGGTCCGTGAACTTGTTCCACAAAAGTCCATTTTATAAATTCTACTAAGCAAAGATTTTGTATATGACCTCATCAGACTATCTTAGGCTATGATGTGAGCAACATAAAAACGCACGATGAGAAAGATCCTTCCTGACAGATTCAATCGAGGCATCACGACACTAGGAACTTGTTTATAAATGTGTTCATATTCATAACAGCCTAATAAAGCTCAGAGACACACATGCAAAAGCATTGCTGGTGGTTTTATGAACGGCTTCCAATGGCACTGGTATTAATATTTTGCTAAGTGTGTTCTCACCTATCTGTCCAGTGGCTATAACGTTCTGAAACTTGGGATGTTGGTTCACAGTCAGGCAAAGGATGTCATCTGTATGCTCCAGGTAGAAGCTCTGCGCCACTGAGAGGAGACACACAGCAGTTAGATGCCAGGGTGAAGCGGACATCGTGCTCGGGCGTGGAGATGCCAGCGGGCCAGGCGGGCATCACCTGTACTGAGGTTCTGCATCACAGCCACCGCGGCCACATGGAAGATGATGTCAGCGCCGTCGTTCAGGTAGTGAAGGTTATTCCGGCAGTCGAATCCCCGGTATCCAAACACGTGCTCCAGCTCCAGATCCTGTAAGAAAAGGATGTTGGACCTTAGATGGGGCAAAAGCAGGTTTGATCGTTCCCATAATGCCCCTCCCTCCAAGCACAGGGGTATCATAGCCAATCGATCCGTAAATATCCAATAACCATGCTGGCTGATGATGCCAGCGGCACAAACCTCCACAAGTCTTCTCTTCTTGGTAACATTGTTCTTCTGGAGTTTGTCAGGCAGTGGGGCGGCTCTGCTGACAGGAAGCCTGCAGCAATAAATTATAATTATAATAATAAATAATAATAAAAAAATTTTCTAATGCACTTTTCATTGAAACAAATCTCAAAGTGTTACAGAGTAAGACACATAAAAACAACCAAAGAAAAAAAAGAAAAATTTTAATAAGTATAGGATAGTAATTGGCATCAGGTATCTGTCCTGCACTGGGGCTTCATAATGTCTTGCTGCTAGTATGGTCTGTTCCCCTTGGGGTTCAGGTACGACGTCATATTGGAATACTGACGTCATGTGTCATATCGGTACAGATCGAATGATGGAATGGGAAGGTGTTTTACAAATAGGCACTGATGCCATTCAGCACAACATCCTGTTGTATTTGTGCTTCCTGGAAAAAGAACCAAACCTCATGTTCCAGCTGGTAACAGTAAGAATGTATCAGCTTACCAGGACTGGGTTTTTGGACACTGAAGATGTGTATGGGATAAAATACTCATTAGCCTTGAGAACTCTGCCCTGATAGCATTTATCTTCGCTAGAAATCTGGCAGTATTTGCTGAAGAATTTCATTTAGGTAAACTGAAAATTAAATAAAGATGAACACAGAAGGAAGGAGAAATTATATACAGTTTATGCCCTCATTAATGTTATATGGCCTTATTAAACTTTCATCAGTAGGAAACACACAACAGTAAAAGGAACAGAAATTTATACTGGGGGGGGGGCAGAGTATTTCATAAAATGAAGAAAAAAATCACTTCTGCTATGGGCTGAGGCATACTTTATACAGACTTTGTTATGACTTTGTTATTGTCCTTCTGTATTATGAAACGCCACTCATTCAGATTGGCTGCATTTGGCTGGATGTGAGCAGACATGATGTCTCTGAACACCTCAGCATTCATTCGGCTGCTTCCATCCTGTGTCACATCATCAAGAAACACTAAAGTCCCAGTGCCACTGGCAGCCATGCAGGCCCAAGCCATCACACCGCCTCCACCGTGTTTAACAGATGACGCCGTGTTCTTTGGATCATAAGCTGTTCCAGCCCTTCTCCATACTTTTTTCTTTCCATCATTCTGATACAGGTTGATCTTGGTTTCATCTGTCCAAAGAATGTTGTTCCAGAACTGTGCTGGCTTTTTTAGATGTTTTTTTTGCAAAGTTCAATCTAGCCTTTCTATTCTTAAGGCTTATGAGTGGCTTGCGTCTTGCAGTGAACCCTCTGTATTTGCTTTCGTGCAGTCTTCTCTTTATGGTAGACTTGGGTATTGATACGCCAACCTCCTGGACAGTGTTGTTCACTTGGTTGGCTGTTATGAAGGGGTTTCTCTTCTCCATCGAAATGATTCAGCGATCATCCACCACTGTTGTCGTCCGTGGACGTCCAGGCCTTTTGGCGTTGCTGAGTTCACCAATGCTTTCTTTCTTTCTCAGGATGTACCAAACTGTGGATTTTGCCACTCCTAATGTTGTGGCAATTTCTCAAATTATTTTTCTCCTGTTTCCGCAGTCTAAGGATGGCCTGTTTCACCTGCATTCTGAGTTCCTTTGACCGCATGTTGTATGTTCACATCTCAATCTTCCAAATGCAAATAAGACATCTCAAATCAACTCCAGGCCTTTTATCTGCTTAATTGATAATGAAAGGACGAAGGAATCGCCCACACCTGTCCATGAAATAGCGTTTAAGTGAATTGCCCAATTACTTTTGGCCCCTTTAAAAAGAGGGAGGGACATGTTACCGAGCTGAAACTCCTAAACCCTTCATCCACTTTGAATGTGGAAACCCTAAGATGAAATCTGAGAGTCTGCACTTTATGTCCATGCCTATTGTATAACTTCGATTGGAATATATTTCAGTAAACAGGTAAAATGATAAAACATATGTCAGTGTCCAAATATATTTGGACCTAACTGTATATACCTGCCTGGTCCTGGGTCTGGTTGCTATATTGTTCATTTAAGTTACCAGTTCCTAGTTTATTCTAGTTCCTGTGTTTGACTACTGTCCAGGCTTTTGGATTTTTGACTTTGCCTGACAATTTGGATTGTTTGTCAAACCTGGTTTTGTTCTGAAATATTACTAAACTTCTGACTATGGTTTTTTTGTCTTGCCCCATTTTGTATCTCGCCTCTCGGACCTTGGATTTTCAACCCCAGCTGGAATCACAACGACTCTCAGCCCCTGGCATTATTCAGCACCACTGTTCTTATGCAGATTCACTGCGACTTGGTGTACCGCATCTCGGGCATGTAGTCCTCTCTGTTCTACCCGTTTCAGAACAATCTCACCGCGCGACACTGGAGAGCTGAGTCAGGTGGCACCCTGCACAGTGAAGAGCAGCCAGAGGGGGCGACGGCTGCTATGGCCGAAGAAATGGCTCAGCTCCAGGCTGGAGCATCACCAAACCACAAACCACACCTTGAATGAATGAACGTTGCATTTATATAGTAAGACACCCAAAGTGTTTCACGGAAACAATGGGGATCACCGTTTACATTATTATTCACTATGTTTAATGAATAAACATATACTGTGGTTACTAACTAATCTAGGAAGTATTATAAAACATTGATCAAAAATGATGTTTATACTCGCATGGCAGCATGTGCGTGTCTGAGGTGACACTACATGCTTGTGCTAATTATGTTCTCATACTGAATGTTTTCGCATTTGCATCAGCACTTTATAACAATGAGCACTGACAGTGTCAGTCAGATACCTCTCCTCCAGTATCACATCCCGCTGCTGCAGGGGTGGCTTGACGCCAGACATCTCCCGGACGCTGGCCGCAAAAATCTTGGGGGTGTAGGTGGGGGTCCCTTCGCGGGCCACGTCACTGTCGTACCCTGTGGAGACAGCGGTCAGGCCCAAGGAAGAGGTCGGCAGAGAGGCGGCGCCCCGGCACACTCACCCCCGTCCTCTTCTGCGTCTGCGTCCGACTCCTCGCTGTCCACTGGCTTGTTCTCCCAGTTCCCAGAAGTCTCCCGGGCCCAGATCATGAGGGCTGTGTCGGAGCCGCCCAAGGTCAGCAGTGAGGAATCGTCATGTGACCAGCGCACGTTGGTCACATGGGTGCTGTGAGCTATATACTTCTTAAACTTGGCAGACTGACCCTGGAAGGAAGGTCACAGCAGACCGGTGACGAGACCCATTAAGCGGTGATTAAAGTGTGTGGTGCACCCCCTCCCGCCATGGGATTGCAGCGTGTTAAGATGTGTAGGGGAATAGCATGCAAGCAGAGCGGAGCCGTGAGAATTTCTGCTCGGCCAAAATCCTTCCGGCGCTCGCTGCTGTTCCACTCTGCTCACGTGCTCTGAGCGGAACCAAAGCTGAATATATGTGTTTCAGTCAGGAGCAACAGTAAATAGTGCCTTTGGGGGTTTTTCGTTCCGACAAGGAAACAAACATTAAGTAAAACATGGACATTTATATGACTGTTCTAAAAAACTGTACAGGTCGGGTGAGTACATGGGCTGAATCGTGCTCTTACAATGAGTCACAATTACACAGATGCTCAAAGAAAGTCTTGGGGTGCTCGCTTAATTAATTCAGTAAAATGATATCAAATTCATTGGTTTTATAACCAAAAATGTAACTTTATTCATTTGTTCATAAAAGATAAATATCACATTAGGTTACGTTCCTCTCAAGATCACTTAACATTAATCAAAGTTACACTGTTTCCACTGCAGCTTCCCTGTAGTAAAGGAGCAGGTTATTCATTTATGCTTTTTTAATTATGTGCGACTCCTTGCAGCGAGAGAGAGTTTTTAGGCGATAAGCAAAGCCACCGCACTGCTGCCCATGAGGTTACAGCACATCAGCCATCATCACAGCCCCCATCCCCCATGACCCAGAAGCATGCAGAAATACTGACACCTTGGCTGGGTATGCAAACAGCTTCACGAAGCCAAAGTCGTCACCGGTAGCAAGCAGCTTTTTATCTTTGGTGAGGGATGTGGCGTTGATGTCACAGTGAATGGACCAGATGCCCTCGCACGAGGGTCCCAGGACGGAGGTCCAGGTCGCCCATTCGATTTTCTCTATCTAAGGGAAATGTCATACATAGCATACGATGCACTGATAAAGCATTATAAACATGGCTATAAATATATTCATAATAAGGCATATAAAAAGGCATTATAGTCACGCTTGTTATGCATTATGAATGCTTTATGAAGCTGCAGTGCACTGTAGGTACCTTCATTATGCTGTTTAAAGCATCCTTAATTCTAGTACTGACCACTGTAATGCATTATGAAGGTGTCTATTGTGCATTATAGAGACAAATAGAGCTTTAAAGTGTAAAATGATAGCGAACATTCCTTAAACATACGTTTTCCAGGTTTCATTACTGACTCCATGTCTTACCTCAGGAGATGGGAGTGTCTGTCTTTTTCCTCTGGGACCTTCGAAGAATAGCAGTTCTTTGGCACCTGAATTAATCTGCAGCAATTTTCCTGAATTTATGGAAATACAACAACCCTAAACCAGTGATAACCATTAACCAAAAAATTCTAGTTCAAACCACAGAAAGGCCCTTGCTTTGGTTGAATAACCCAACCATTTAACTGGATATCAACTGGAAGTGAGTTCAAACTATGTCAATCACAACATATTATCATACCAATATTTCACATCTTCATCATTCTGGTGCCAGTTGCACTTGCAAAATAATTAAAGGTTCCAAACTTATTTTTTATTATTTTTTATAATATTCAAGAAATTGTACAGTAATCTGTTTAAAGGCAGCTCTTCCATGTTTGGCAACAGTAAAATAGTAGATATCTAAATATAAAAAATGCAGTGAACAATAGGGGTGTAACAATTCATTGATTTTACTTGATATATTGTTAAGGCCATTATATGATTTAATAGATTCGTGTCATTAAACTACAATGATAACCCAAAGGCTGCTGGAAAAAAAATTCATGAAGCAATTCAGAGACTAACCTTAGTAGAGACCAATACATTACAGTACATTTTATGGAATATGCAGGGTTCCCCCAGTTCTGGTAGAATAAATTTCCATGACTGTTCCAAAACTTTTCCAGTACCATAAGAAAATTTTCCAAAACCCACAAGTTTGTAAAACTAAAGTAGATAGAACAGTATTTGTGTAAGGTAGTTAAGTTTCCATCAGTGAATTGCGGAACAAAGTGGGAAATAAAAATGAACAAGGCTAGTTTACAAAAGTTTTCCTTCTATATTGTATTTTTTTTCCTTTTATTCTGTATTTGTACTCTTGATAAATAATGGGATGCATATTATATTGTACAATATGAAAAGTATGAAGTATGATTTTGATGGGTAAATCCTGGAAAGAGTTGGTGTGTGTCATTCCAAAAAAACTGATAATTACAAAAAATTCCAAAATTCTTCCAGGTTTCCCATGACCGCGGATACCCTGAGTATAGTACGAGTATGTTCCTATTGCCAAGTCCTGTCTGTCACGTTTGCCTGACCCTCCTGTTTCCCCCCAGAGCGTTTCCTGACTAGCCACGCCTGACACCTTTGCTGTGCCGCTCCTATCTTCCCCTGTGTTAATTATGTCCAGCTGTGTCTTGTTAACTCTCGGTTGGTTAAGTATTTAAGTGTCTCCCTGTGCCGTTGCCCCCGGTCTGTCATTAAGGTTGTTACCTGGTGTCATTCATGTCCTACCCTCTAGGTTTACCGTTTTGAATCCCTCGCGATTCTGTTTGCTTTGCGTTTGGTTCTGTTTCCCTTAATAAGACTCATTTTTTTGTTAAAACATTTTTTCAAATTCAAATAAATTACACTAAGATCAACTTGTTTCACTGTGTAACTGTCATCTGTCATGTCATGTGTTACTGAATTAAATCGTACCTGCGTAACATTTCACATATTATTGAATTGCTGCCTTGCTAAACTGAATCCGACAACGCTTACGATTTACACCCGGTCAACGAGCTTTGTTGCTAGGCTACTAGTGACATGTAGCATGTATGTCTGGTTGTGTCAGCAAAGGTCTGCATAAATCCCTAAACCACGAAGCACAGATTCCCCTCAAGCTGCTACTAAACCATCGAGAACAGTCACAAGTGGAGAGGAAGTCGTACCCCGGATGTCCCAGTCGATATGGCGGATGTAACTGGAGGCCCCTTTGCAGATGCCTACTCTCTTGCTGGTCAGAACATTGTAGATATCCACAAAGGAGTCATGGGAAGCCACTGCAAGGTACTTTCCAGAACCTGAAGCAACACAGAGATAGTGAAAGATTACAAGCATGTAATCATTGCTAATGTCACACGTACCATAGCAACAACAGCTTAATGGGATTGATGATGACACGCATTTCATCTAGAGCTTACAGCATTCTTTACCTTTAAAACACCCCACTCACTTGTTTTCAGGCCGTTTTCTATCATGAGATGAATGCTTCACTACAGAATCTCAGTCAGTTAGAGATTTATATTTGTCATGAAAGTAGGATGACAGGTACCTTCTGAGAACCTGATGTCGGAGATCATCTCCCGTCTGTGGTGGAACATGACCATGTCCTCCAGGGTATCAGCGTTCACCACTAGGAAACTGCCATCGTTGAGGCCCACTGCTAAGACTTTGCCTTCTGGGGAATAGGCACAGCACCTTCCTCCTGGAAAACACACACACACACAGACACACACGTCATAAATCAACACACACGTTATACACACACAACCATACACCAACATAAATACAGAACCTTGATATATACTGCCAGTATATTTATATTTCTTATTGTCCATAGTCTGTAGTCCAATGTTGTATAATGTTGCATATTGTATTGTTACAGCCTCCCTGATGTGCCCCCCCCAAAAATCTTTTTAGATAATTTAATGTTATCCCCCCCCACACACGTCCATAATCATCCTCATTGTCCATATCTCTGACTGCTGCTGTCCTGTTGTGTTGCACCGTTGATCCCTGGAAGACGCTATTTTGTCTCACTGTGTGATTTAATGTATATGGATGAAATAACAATAAAGCTCTACTACTACTAAATACTGTATAGTACCTTAAAAAGGTATTTTTGCATTTTGCCAATAAAGTAATAAAACCAAACTGGAATTTTCCTGAAAAACACCACATTAAGTAAATACTACAGAGCTGGCTGACCCTGGCTGAAAATGACATCTTCTCTCCCAGCTTTACCTCGGCCCGCATTTCCTTACTAGCTGACGTTCCCCAGTCCCCAGTTTCAGACCAGATCATGCTTACCTTTCTTCAGCTTACGCACTGCCACCATGCGGTGGTTAGACAGCTCCCAGATGCGCAGCGTCCTGTCGTCACTCACGGTGGCACACAGGGGCAGCAGGGGGTGGGCAGCCAGGCCCCACACCTCCCCTTCCATGTGACCCTGGACAGACAGTCACATGATCAGAAAATTAAAGATTGAGTAAATTAAAGGTGTGGCGGGCACACGTCTTTCAAACTAGGCATGACATTACTGGATACTGTGAGGTAATTTGTATAACATGCATCAGTGGACTGTATCAAATATCAAAGTCAAAAATACCCACTTGTTATGGTTATCAAATGAACTGTGAATACTACTGTGTATGCAGCAAGAGGTGTTGATTCTGGAAGCTGGACCTGAAGGATGGTTGCAGGTATGACAACCATCCAACAAACAGGGCTTCCACGTTCAATCAGAAGCAGTTAGACACAATCACCCACACCCCTCCCCGGGGCACCTTGATGGGGGACCATTTCTCAGTCTGAATTAAATTGTACATTGGTCTGTATAAGAAAATATGGGACAGAATTTCTCCCATATTGGTTGAAGATGGGACACGGGATAGCATTTAACAATATAGGATGATCCCATAAAATATGGGACAGCCAGAGTGAGGGGCGTCAACATGCAAGCTGACATTACTATTTTGTTTAACTTTTAACATTAATAGTTGGTTCTCTGTAAATTAAATGGCTGTTTCCCCAGACAATCAGACAGTACACGAATCAGGCAGAGGGACAGTCTCGGCTATCAATCTACAATACACGAATCAGGCAGAGGGACAGTCTCGGCTATCAATCTACAATACACGAATCAGGCAGAGGGACAGTCTCGGCTATCAATCTACAATACACGAATCAGGCAGAGGGACAGTCTCGGCTATCAATCTACAATCCACGAATGAGGCAGAGGGACGGTCTCGGCTATCAATCTACAATACACGAATCAGGCAGAGGGACAGTCTCGGCTATCAATCTACAATACA
>JABFEB020000041.1:15436718-15451936 GCA_019775895.2 Stomatorhinus ivindoensis
TGTCTCTATATATTTTACTCTCCCATTCTATTATACACTGTCTCTATATATTTTACTCTCCCATTCTATTATACACTGTCTCTATATATTTTACTCTCCCATTCTATTTTATGCTTCAGAAGCTATTTAATTGTAAATCTACTGTGCATCCGCCGGCGCGTTCCAAAGTAAATTTCTGTGTGCTATTGCATATTACTATATATAGGAACAACTGAAAAATGTCCGTACAAACTATTTTTATAAAAAAAAAAACTTAATTGTCATATATCGAAGTCTACTGTAAAATCCCGTATGTCCTTGTCTGCAAAGAGATCAGAAGGAAAAGCACAAAATGGAAGGAGGAACTTTAAGGGATTAGACATGTCCCCTCATAGCCACTAGAGGGCGACGTAACTGCAGCGCAAATGGAGAAGCAGGTGGCGGCGCAGGTGTGGAGGGGGCAGCCGGGTGACGCTATGGCGCTGGATGAATGCGGCGAGACATGTGACGCACAGGCGCAGCTGGCAGGAAGCATGCGCCGAACATGTGCAATGTCAGGGCACTGTGGCAACCATGCGACAAAGCACACAGCAACAAATACTCTATAAAAAACGCTACAGGCAGCGAAACATGGAAGTGAACGATGGTGGCTGCAGCTTTCTATGGTTTTAACGCCACTCTGCTGAAGTTGAGGAAGGAAATCCATACTGGTGGTATGAGAAACATGCTAATACAACACTACCAGTGGGATCTGAATCCACAACCTTTCGAACATTGGCACAGATCCATAACTGACTGAGCTGCACACCACCCGTTTATTAACATGCCATAAAGCTCCACCAAGCCGCAGCCTTAGTCTGATTAGTCTCACACACTGTGGGCAGAACAGGTAGCAATGTCTAACTAGGCTTACTAAAGGAATTTTAATTGGTGGCTTTTGTTCCAGATCAAGACATGCAATTCTGATATTACATCGCTTTATCAGTACAGTGAACGAGGTGTGCATGTGAAGGTGTGTCCCATCACTTATCGGTTGGTCCTAAGTGTAGAGTTATATGCTAGAGAAAGGCCCCCACCTTTACCATTCATGCCACTCATTTTAACCCTGACCCCCTATCACTGCACAATGCCCCCACACCCTCCCCAGATGCTTTAGCATGACCCCACAGCTGTGTGCCGCCTTAAAATCACAAGGGCCAATGATACCCTTCGATATCAGCAAACTGCAAATATGTTGCCCACTATTCCGACATTTTACTAGATAGCAAAATGATGCTTTAATATTATTTGCCATGCAAGATTTGAATTGCAGCTGCAGCTTTAAGTGTTTCTGGGTCCAGTTCTAGTTGGCAAATCTCTTTAAGCTCTCTCCAAGTCACCTGGAGATCATGGGTGGGCCGCAGTTTTCATGCCTCACCACAGACCCTCAGTTAGATTCAGGCACTGGCTTCAGAGAATGGCTTCTTTTAGGATGTATGAGTGTTGACAGTAAACCCGACACAGATGAGTGATGTGACTGAACCTGGCAGACGGTCTGACGTACACAACACAAACCTGTGAACAAACCGCCGGGAAAAACAATGCTGTACAAGAGCCAATGAAAAGAAAGGAGGGGGAACTTCAGTATGTGCCCTTCCAATCACAACCAGACCGTTCAGCTCAGGCAGAACCCTTAGGTAGAGCAGTCACATTCGAGACGCTATTCCACTTTTCGGACATAGACTACCTGCGACAGGAACATTTCACTGTATTCTGTCAATGGCTAAGCATCGCACAGCTTATGTCCTTATAAGGACAACAATCTCCAATTAACATGAGAGAAGCAAATTAGTAAGTGCGAATGTCAAATTTGTCACATTTCATGGATTTCTTCTTATGGTCTTTGCACCATACCTTCTTCATATCTGTCCTGTATGGTCTTTTAATTTAATTACAAATGTAACTTTTAATTTAATTACAAACTCTTCTGTTGAATCCAATAAACAGACTATTGCAGTGCTTTTCATCATCTAATAATATCAGATGAAGCTGGTTTATGTAACCTTTCTAGCACTGACACTATCCGCTGCAATTTCTATTCATTAAGTTTCTGGGCCATCAGTTACAGCTAGATCACATATTTTAACCATGCTACCCAGTGTGTTCTCCTGACTGCAAAGCAGAACCAGATTAACCAGATTAACCAAATTAACCTTGCTTGATGTGTCCTTGTTCAGCCTTGTTCTGGCATGACATGACAGAGCCCCGGACAGGTAATTTAATTTGACTGTCCTGATAAAATCCAGCACAGCAAAGGCTCTTGGGAAATATCAAGCAGAGTGGGGCCTGGAGGAACCTACCAGCCTCTCCCCAGACAGCACCTCCAGCAGCTTGATGAGCATGCGTCCGTCGCGAAGGTCCATGTAGAGGTCGGTGATGCGGCAGGACACGCGGCCCAGGTGCGAGTTCACCCATTTGGTGAAGGTCTTCTTCTGCACGGCCTCGCGCTCATCTGGGAAGGAGACACAGACATCGTCACGTTCATGTCCCCGGCGTAGGTGACGGGCATTCCCATTGCAAACCACAGCTGAAGAACAAGTCAAAGGCCATTCACTAACACGATGGTGTGTGTTCATATCCCCTTTACAGTGGCTGTCTTCATGTGTGTCCAACACACTCTTCACATTAAGCGTGACTGAAAAGGTTCCAAATTTAAAAGAAGAAATATTTCCATGTATGAAAAACACACTGAACTTTGATACGAATACAGTGATCGCAGCTCTCCTCTTTGGCACGGCAAACTGACTAAACACTATATTCATATAGTGAATTCACTATATTCATATTTATTTATTCAGCAGAAGTACTTGCCCAACGAAATTTCAAAGGCAGGCTGATAATACAACACAACTAATACAGCTACTGCCACTGTACTATGCACAAGGGGCTTCAGCATTATGTCAGGGCACCATTGTGACTGTAGCCCGCAGGCAGGTTTATAAGCACACAGGGTGTGAGAGTAGCGAGGCCCAAGAACACCCCCACCAGGGAGGGTTAGGGGCCTGTCATCCTGCTCTGATCACACAGTCACATTGTCATAAAGCACATTTTTATGTCATATAAAAATGTTAATTACCCTACAAATTAGCCAACCAATAAATACTAGATTTCTGCTGTGCTCAGATTAAACTATTAATTTTAACAGTATATTTCAGTGCAAAGTATCAAAGTTCACACATGGCACTGCAGTTTGCATAAACAGCAACTTCAACCAAAATGCTGTTGAGACAAAATGAAACAGTGATTATGTCAGCTGACAGGCCTGATGGCCTCTGTATGCAGCCAATTAGGAGTCTTTCTTGCAGGTCAGGGAAGTGGACCCTGGTAGGAAGGCTACTGTTGCTGGGGACGTCATTAGGCACTTCTAATTAATGCCCGTTTGCTTGCTTCGTCGGATCAAAGGGCAAAAGGCACAAATGTAATCTTGCCCTGGCAATAACAGATAGCTATGGACCACAGCCTGCTTGATTTATTTATTTATTCGTTTGATTATTTGCTTGTTTACCTGTCTATTCGTTCATTCACTCATGGCCAACTAACCTAACAGGGTTATTAATAAACTCCCAACTTGATTGTGTGTAACTCTAGTTCCTGCACGAAATGTCCAGACGGCATGTAATACCAGAAGCATAAAGTACCACACCCAGGAGTCCAAAGATTGAAGAGTAAAATAAATCAGTTCAGGCAGAGGATGGGCGGGGATCTATCCTGTCATTGTGTAAACACACTTGCTTCCATAAGACACTTGCATAGAAATTCTTCCTCTCACTGGCTGCCGAACAGGAAAGGGGAAGCCACACAGGGGGGTGTATTGATAATGCCCAGCTGTTATCTTCCCTTTGACAGTCGTGGGTGGTTTCCGTGGAAATGCAAACAACTCAGATTCTGAATCTCGCAGCATCTCACATGTGATGCAGCAGATATGATGAGGTCCAAAAAAGGAACAGAGCCTGTAAGCTACATTTAACCCCAAACCTCGACAGTAACGGTGCTCTGTGTGTGAGTCTGCTTATGATGTTTTCTTTAGTCCCTTTAATATAAATTTCAGCATTTTTGGATACTGAATATTGTTCCAGTTGATTTTATTATGTATGACTGCGCTCTTGAGGAAATTCTGATCATGGTGTCACCTCTCAATATTTTTCTTGCAGAAGCATATTTCTTACTTAATATGCACCTTTACAATCAAAGCCTGAGAAGGGGTTTGATCTAGTCAACCTTCAGAACCAACTCTTTGTTATATATTTTACTAGCTTACCTTAATCACTCAAGCTGTTCCACGAACCAACAGCTGATTACTTCCCCAGCATTTATAAAATACTAAATTTCGGTAACATGACATTTTTAAAGATCACTAGAACACCCCAACAATATTGTATTGAGAACCCAAAAGGGTCACAGAAATACATTTTTTTAAATCATGGCAATGTATTTTAATGATGAATGGAATCAGTCCTCTCATGAGTACGATGAACAAGAAGAGGAAAGTGTTTTTCTTATGGAATAACAGCCAAATTCCTCCTGTTTGTAGACTACACTACCTATAGACATTTTTGCAGACTTGCACAGTACGTCTTATGTGATCTTGCCTATGTTCAAAGCTAACAGTGTTTTCTCTGTAGCTGTTTATGTTAGGAAATACAAACCTGCCCCAAGTCTCCCTCAAAGCTCCCAGAGGTATTAAGCAACGCATACACCCTGGAGCCAAGGCCAGTTCCCTTCACAGTGAGGAAATCTTTGCAGATCGCAGTCCACGATTTCCTCAGGTAGGGGCAGTGTGGAAATTCCCCACACTGTGGACCGGAGCACAGAGTTAAGGGCCCGTTTGTTACATCTATGCCAGAAGAGCCAAGTCTGACCTTGGTTTTGCCCAAACAGGAATCATACGCCTCAGCACTTCCAGTCCTTTCTCTGCAGGTCTGTCTGACACTCTGAATGGTGCTTAACTTTTGCAAGGAACTTATCTGTACAATCAAAGAATTTTTAATACTGACTGCTAAGCAACTTAAATATCTTAGAATAATACATATCAACAGAATTACTACCGGTATTAGTTTTTTCTACATCATAATTCATCATTTAAATTCATAATTTACTAAACTCTATTTCAACCTTTTCCATGATAGCCACATGCCAGTGTCTAGGGAAAACCTTGTCAGAATTGTCATTTCCCCTGTTGATATGTGTATATTACGTGTTGCATGACACAGAGCTCATTGCTCAGCTCCTAGGTTCATAGAGATAGACAAAGGCGCCTTGCTTGTGGGATGTTAACCTTACAGTGGACGTCCCGGCCTTTGTCCCCTCACACCAACCGCTCACGTGTTCCTCCAACTGGCTCCACACTGAGCACAAGACGGATCATTCCTAGGATGTCGTTCCTTGTGCTCCCATGGGGGGAGGGGGGACAATGGCAATCCAGGAAAGGCAAGGGGGGGTCTTCTGGCACGGGCGGCTTCTACCACGACCTGTGGCTTCCGTGCCAATGTATGGGCACAAACAATGAGCGTGGAGCGTTTTTCTAATCAATTATTCATTGCCGGACTTCCTGCATTCCCGAGGCCGACTGAAGGACAATCGAGAATTCAAAAGCTCACAGGAGTTATCTGAGGGGGTTACTGCTCTGGCCAAACAAGCAACGGCTTCCTATCACAGACCGAATAACAAAATCACATTATGTAACAGGCAAATACGCTGGGCAGCCTGTTTTCAAATTACAATAAACCATCATGCTAACGGCAGTTAACATGGGGTCATGCAATGCACTAGTGACTGCTGTTTAACAATATATGCTTTAGAAAAGTGCTTCATTTCCATCCATCCATATGCTATGACAAAAACACGTAAAAATTTAAATTACAGTTAATACAGAGTGTGGTCAAAATAAAAAGGAAATATGGGGTTTACTTTGCTATTTGCAAATGTACAACTATATCTATTCAGTATAGAAATTCTCAAAATAAAGACAAAAATAAATCGTGTCATCTTTGCTGCGTGGATCAAATAAACCATGGACAACATACAGTTGTGGTCAAAAGGTCCATGTCAGAAAGCCATCAAATTTAACTGAAGAGCACCAATTCTGTTGAGAGGAGTGGTCAAAGACTCAACCAGAATCATGTGGATGGCTACCAAAAGCGCCTAATTGCAGTGAGAATGGCTAAGGGACATGTAACCAAATATTAGCACGGCTGTATGGATACTTTTGACCCAGCAGATGTGATCACTTTTTTCTGTTAACCCATAACAAAGTCATAAAAGAACCAAACTTCATGAATGTTTTTTGTGACAAAGAAGTATCTGTTCCAATCACTCTATCAGAGAAAAATCAGAGTTGTAGAAATAACGGGAAACTCAAGAGAGCCATGATATTATGTTCTTTACAAGTGTATGTAAACTTTTGACCACAACTGTACATGTCTCACTCCAGTATGTCCCCCTTCCCAGAGACACACCACCATCTAAGGTTCGATTTTATCCATGAATTCTGGGCTTCTTTGCAACATCACTACCTAAGCTCTCAGGTTGGAATACAACCAGGAAGGAATACTACAAGTCTTTGCTCATAGTTTCACATACTCCCATTTGGGTATCACAACACAACATGCGTTAATGCGATCAAAGAAGTAATAATGCATTATGACTTTAAAGTTAACGCGTTAACTTTGACAGCCCTAATTTTGACGCAAATAAAAGTTTTTTGATATAAATGCTACTGTCTCATCCTATATCTATATCAATGTACCACAAAAAGTCAAAACTGCATCCAACCCGAGGGCATGTTAAATCAATCTGCCAGTCATAATCATACTCAACTAAATAGATAAGTGTGAATACGGTAGGTCGGTATGGTTCAGTGCACACTGATACTTTGCTTACAGCACAACAAAAAAAAACACTGAATAATCTGCCAAACACCACCTATTACGCAGAAAAAACTGCAACCCAAGGGTAAGTTCCCTTTTCCGTAATGTCTCTGCAACGGTGATGTGTTTTATTTTACAAGACCTATTAGATATTACCTCAGGGTTATATAGTTATAGTATAAGCCTTCATCATGCATCTACAGACATAAGAACAACATTTAACCTAGTTGCAGAAAACAGGAAAACCCACCGTAAGAAAACATACAGACATCCTAACTCTTGGTTTGGGTTACTGAAGAGAAAAGGGAATAAATAACAGCCATTTCATTGTGCTACTGAAACAAATTAAAACAGACATGACAAGAGATCATGAGAGTAAAGAGGAGCAGGACAGAGGAATCGGGGTTAGGAGAGACGGGGTTAGGAGAGAGGGAGACGGGATCCGTTATCAGCCGGTGTAGCTCAGGGCTCGCCTGCGGGCATCCAGCATCAGATGGAATCAGCGGAGACATCCAGCATCAGACACCATCAGTGGTGACATCAGGCTTCAGCCACCATCAGCTGTGATATCCAGCATCAGATGGAATCAGCGGAGACATCCAGCATCAGACACCATCAGTGGTGACATCAGGCTTCAGCCACCATCAGCTGTGATATCCAGCATCAGATGGAATCAGCAGAGACATCCAGCATCAGATGGAATCAGCGGAGACATCCAGCATCAGATGGAATCAGCAGAGACATCCAGCATCAGATGGAATCAGCAGAGACATCCAGCATCAGATGGAATCAGCGGAGACATCCAGCATCAGACACCATCAGTGGTGACATCAGGCTTCAGCCACCATCAGCTGTGATATCCAGCATCAGATGGAATCAGCAGAGACATCCAGCATCAGATGGAATCAGCGGAGACATCCAGCATCAGATGGAATCAACGGAGACATCCAGCATCAGATGGAATCAGCAGAGACATCTAGCATCAGATGGAATCAGCGGAGACATCCAGCATCAGATGGAATCAGCAGAGACATCCAGCATCAGACACCATCAGTGGTGACATCAGGCTTCAGCCACCATCAGCTGTGACATCCAGCATCAGATGGAATCAGTGATGACATCCGACATCAGACACCATTACCAGTGACATCCAGTGTCAGACAGCACCAGCGGCAACATCCAGCATCAGCAGTGACATCCAGCATCAGATGAAATCAGCGGAGACATCCAGCATCAGATGGAATCAGCGGAGACATCCAACATCAGACACCGTCAGTGGTGACATCAGGCTTCAGCCACCATCAGCAGCGACATCCAGCATCAGATGGAATCAGCGGAGACATCCAGCATCAGATGGAATCAGCGGAGACATCCAGCATCAGATGGAATCAGCGGAGACATCCAGCATCAGATGAAATCAGCGGAGACATCCAGCATCAGATGGAATCAGCGGAGACATCCAGCATCAGATGGAATCAGCGCAGACATCCAGCATCAGATGGAATCAGTGCAGACATCCAGCATCAGATGGAATCAGCGGAGACATCCAGCATCAGATGGAATCAGCGGAGACATCCAGCATCAGACACCATCAGTGGTGACATCAGGCTTCAGCCACCCTCAGCTGTGACATCCAGCATCAGATGGAATCAGTGATGACATCCAACATCAGACACTATTACCAGTGACATCCAGCATCAGACACCATCAGTGGTGACACCACTGCAATGCAATTTAAATGCATGATATATAACATAAAATAAAGTGTAAAATTGCACCTCTGGAGCATAAAGCAGGGTAGTGGCTCCCTGTTTTTAAAAGGGGGAGCAGAGACTGCGATCCTACTCTAGGGCATCAGACTCTTCAGCCTCTCTGGGAAAGAAGTAATGGAAAGGACATTCCACCCAGCGGCTGAACTGAGGATACAGGAGGAACAATGCGGATTCCAAACAGTCTGTGGAACAGTGGACCAGCTTTTCCCACCTGCATAGCTGTGTGAGGGTGCATGAGAATATGCTAATACAGTATGCATGTGCTTTGTGGGGTTAGAGAAGGTGTATGACCCTGCGTGCCCTAGCCTAGACTACAGGGGGTACTGCAGGACTGTGGGGTACCAGGGCTGCTATGGCATGGTATGTGGTCCCTGTATGATTGCAGTAAGAGTTGCATCCATATTCTTCACACAATTAAAGTTGTAAACAGTTGTTGTTGGCTTCCAGCAAGGGTGAGTCTTATGTCCCGTCCTGTTTATGATTATGGCTGGAGGGGCATCCAGAATGGGTCTGGCAGGTAAGTTCATGCTTTTGATCTCAACCGGCCAGAAAGTCTAGAACTGACGTGTGGTTTAGGACTAAGTGTGAAGTGGCAGGGATGAGAACCAAAACTTCCAAACCTGAGTCCATAGAACTTTCTGGTGGGGGTGGGTTGGGGGGTTTCTAAGTGAAGGAGATTAAGTAACCTGAGTAACAGTAAGAAAGGGACATGTATCCATTTGATGGTAGCAGTTTTGTGGGCAATGCAGAGGTCCATGTTGACAAACATGGGAGTTATATTTAGCTATTGTTGACACACCACAGCACACAACAACAAAACGTGTCCTCTGCATTTAACCCATATGTGACATTGTGACATAGCAGGGGGCAGCTAATTCAGCGCCCGGGGAGCAGTGCTTGGGGGCGGCACCTTGCTCAGGGTGCCTCAGTGGTGCCTTGTGGGTCAGGGATTCAAACCCGCAATCTTTCAAATCCAAGTGTGCTTCCCTAACCATTAATCCACTACTGCCCACAAGGGCAAACTGTTAATTTCAGTTAAGCTGAAATGATTCAGCCTGCATCCTGGTCAACACCATGCAACTGAGCCATGAATTAACGACCAAAGGACCGCGGCCATGTGTACAAGCGGCTGACCTGAGGTTTCTGAAGAGGGTCACTTGGGGAGCCAACTGAGGTGCATCTGGCACCTGATCTGCTTCCATATGAGCCGTTCCCTGCACCTACCTCTGGAGGAGGCCCCAGCGCAGACCCAGGACATGCCCGAGGACGACGATGATGATGGTGACGATGACGAAGATGATGAATAAAATTGCACGTACGTCTACCACAGGAAATTCATGATACCTCAATACTTAGTAATGTTTAAAAATGATAACACTTAAGCAATGTTTCAGAAAATCATGATCCAAATGCAGCCTGGTATAAATGCCATGTCTGCAGGATTTATTTATACTCATATTCCCTCTTCCAGCTGACAAACATCAGTCACAGTTCAAGTTCACATTTATTCTAGAGAGATAAATCCACAGGAAATTTATTTAGATGTAATATTCTTGCAAAACAACAACCCATTCATGACTATTTCCTCCATAATAAAAAGTGACGCCGCCCTGCAGGTGACACAATGCAATAGCAGCAACTTCCGAACTGGAGTTGCTCCGCATTTATCTCACCTCCCCTTTCTGTCACTCTCACAGTAGAGTCGGTGCTCTGCTCCTCCAGCGTTTCACATTACCAGCTGAACAGCGGCAGAACCCCAAGGCCTGTTCTGGGCCGCTCTGGCCGCCCCACTCCACAATACCGTCAAAGGCCCTTTCAGTCCCGCCACGTCTCATTTTTTCGGGTGGCATTTCTGCCAGCCGTGGAACAGAAGGTCATTCAGATGGACCTCTGCACGCTGGCGAGTGCAGCCCCCCCCCCAGGACAAAAGCAGCGCTTCAGTCCAGCTGGGCCAGTGTCAGCAGCTAGCATGCTATCCAGCGTCCAAAGCCCAGTGGCAACACAAGCCCAAAACACAGTAAATCCCCACATCTATCATGGTAACGTAACGGTGGTACCACAGAGACTGCATGTGCAAATTTCTCAAACTAACAAGACAGAGAATCTATGCAAATTTTATTGCTGACGTAACATTACGGACATCACCAATGTTTAGTATATTCAAAAATAATGTTCTTAAGTGGAGGACAACTCATCTATGCCAAGTCTAACGTAAGAAAGATATTCCGACTCTCCTGTTTTATATTTAAAATTTCATATATAAACATGCACAAGCAAAGAAAAGTACAAGCCAATCTGATAAAAGACCAATGATGACACGTTAAAAATTAATAATATTGTAATAGCACAGAAGAACAGTTTCAAAAAAACACAGAGGCTGCACTGTAATATAAAGACCATCTTAAAACATGGATATGGTAATAATCAGCCTGCGGATGAAAGAGGGCAATTAATGCTGTACTGTGTCAGCATGACCCGAAGGTCGCTTATTAAGAAGAGAGAAATTTTCCATATTTGAGAAACTGTCTTGTGCTGTTCATCATCACCATTGTCAACGACATCGTACGGCTGAGAATGAGGCTCAAACACAGGAATGTTTCTGGGTAACTACAGCAAAGCACACATAAAGATCAATGGAGGTATCAGCTCATCCACCAGCAAAGCACACATAAAGACCAACAGAGGTATCAGCTCATCCACCAGCAAAACACACATAAAGGCCAACAGAGGTATCAACTCATCCACATCTCTGTGCTTCTGATGCATGAAGTGTTATTATTATAATAAGTTGAATATATTTAAACTGGGGAATTAATTATTATAATTATTATTATTATTATTATTATTATTGGGCGGCATTGTGGTGTAGTGATTAGCACTGTTACTTCGTACTGGGTTCGAGTCTCCGTCTGGGTTCGTGTGTGAAGTTTGCATGTTCTCCCCATGTCGTCGTGGGGTTTTCTCCAGGTACACTGGTTTCCCCCCACAGTCCAAAGACACGCTGAGGTGATTGGAGTTACTAAATTGCCCATAGGTGCATGTGTGAGTAAATGGTGTGTGCGTGTGCCCTGCTTTAGACTGGTGCCCCAACCTGGGTTGCTTCCCACCTCGTGCCAATAGCTTGTGCCCCTCCGGACACTCCCCCCCCCCCCCCAACCCAGAAGGATAAGCGGTTTGGAAAATGGATGGATGGATTATTGATAATATTAGCAGTCCTTTGGTATTATTAGTGGTGCTAGATCCCTGTGTTTATTATTGATATTAATATAATTAATAATAATAGAGAAATAAATGTGTAAACATGCATTTTACTTTTGTGGGAACTGCCCCACCCTCCATGAGAAGCACATTTTCAGACATAAGAACAGAGGCATGTGAAACAGCATGTAACGCAAAGAGGCATGTGAAAATGGGGGGGCTCACAAACGCAGCCCGCAGCTGCAGCATCTGCTATTGTTTTGGAGGAATATGAAATGAGGGGCTGTCGGCACCTCGAGCAGAGCGGGGGGCGGGGTTCCTGTCTGAGGCTGACCTCTTTTTAAATGCACATTCACACCCTGTCTGTACACAGTATTATCATACAAAATCACGGCTACACACATGCATACATTTAGTTACACCCATCTTTACCTATCCGGTGCTATATTTTCCATTTATTTTGTATTATTTATTGTTAATTATAGCACTTACTGTTTTGTATTATTCTGGCACTGATTGGCAGGAAGTGTATGAGTAAGAATTTCATTGTATTGTGTACATGTGACAGTAAAACATCTTCCAGTTGCTTATCGTTATCAGGGCTGGGGGGGCACCTGGAGCCCGTCCCAGGGAGCACAGGGAACTCCCTGGACAGGATGCCAGCAGAGTGCAGGGTGCACACACCACCAGCGGCTTGGAAAGACCAACTGGCCCGGCACGGATTTGGACAGCGAGAAAACATGCAAATTGCACACAGAGAGCAGAGGTGCGATTCAAACCCATGACCCCACAGGCGTGGAGTAATGCCGCTATCCCCCAAGCCACCACGCATACAGCAAGCACACTTTAAGATGAATGGCAAGTGTTAAAGGCTGAAATGTCTTGAAGGTTTCACAAAACCACAACAAAAATGTCAAAAAAATACAAAAATGGGCCCTTCTAAGAATTGAATGTACAAATGGAGAGGAAAAACTGTAACACACATAAATATCTGGATCAGGTGAAATAGCATAACGTGCATTACTTTTAAGAATTAGAAATTATTATTACAGTACACAATTACATTTTATTTTCAGTTTTTATGAATAGTCGCTGAATGGACGAGATGTCTTTGCTTAAATATTCTAGTATCTATTGTCTTAAAATGTCCACTAATAAAACACATTATCTTCCATAAAAAGCAGAACCTACTGTGATATAACGCTCTCATACTGTGAGGGGAAGTACAATGTAATTCTGCCCACCCCCCCAAATAGGAGGAGATGCCCTGCCCGCAGCTAGCAGGCGCTCTCGGGCCCCCTACCTTGAAGCTGTTTGAAGCGCCCCTCCATTTGGTTGTAGTTAGCGGGCACCTGAGCAGGGCTGCCATCAGGGTCGGCGTAGAGCTGGCCAGCTGAGCCAGATGCCTGCTCAAACTCCATCATGCTGGCCGGAGCGTCCAGCAACCTCAGGCCAAAGCCAGTGCAGGTTTCAGGCCCCAGATAAATGCCACCCCCTTAAAATGGAGAAATCTTCCACAGAGAAGTTCAGCAAGGTCCAGTCACTGGGTTCAGTGGTTCTCAGATGTAAAGCATGATTCTTGCTGTTATACCTTCTCTCCAAATATAAACAGGATCCCTCCCCCCCAGCTCCCAGCCACTAGTGACAACCACAAATCCACTGGTGCAGAACTTCAGTGCATTCCACGTCCAGAGGGTCTTTTTCCCCAGTCCTGAATGGAGAGGAACCAGCACACCCCACGAGCCCGCACTGAATGAAGGATGTCTTACACACAACACACCTTTCACAAACCTTCTGCAGCAGGGACAGGGAATGGGAGGGGACAAGGGGCTTGTAATTTAACCAGTGACCAATGAGAGCCAAGGAAGCAGTGATGATGTCACTGACTTAATGCAATGGAGGACAGAGAAGCAGAAGAGGGAGGGGATGGGCCATACCAAGTGTCTGCACAAGACTCGGGGGAGGCTGGTTGGAATGTTTGTTACTCCCCGCAATATTCTGCTTTCAAACAAAAGCAAGGAGAACAGACCCTTAGCTGAGACGTGTAGCTAATGGGGAATGTACACGTATTTACTGCTCAGCATTCTCCCTGCAGCCTGCCGGCTATTTGATCCCTTTGCCCCCCACCACTATAACAGAGTATGTGGGCTATGAAAATATTCAGTGCTGAAGGGTGTCCATTCCCAAACAAAGCATGGCTACTTTGTCTCATGATAGAAGACCCTTCTCTCAGAGAATGACCCAGCTATCATTTGAAGGTCTTCTCTAAGCTGGCAGAGAATGTTAGTATAATGTTAATGGAACATTATTTCCATGTTTTAAGGTTCTGTCAATGTTAACATGATATTATTATTACTTGAAAACATTTAATAATAATAATAATAATAATAATAATAATAATAATAATGATAATAATAATAAATCAAATGTGTATACTACACACACACTGCTCAGCCTTGACCCTGTGACCTTAGAGGTGTAACATGACAGAGTTACTTGCTGGTCTGCCATACCCTTCCTTTGTTTATGTTACTGTTTTTACTTGTAGTAGTAATTGTAGTAGAAGGACAAACGTTTTTTATACCTTGGTTGTGATGTTCAGGAAATGTCTGTGTTCAGCTGGGGAGACGGTGACCCCCCCCAGCAGAGGTCCTCCTTCTTCTGAGACAGCAGTACAGAGTCACTGCACAGCACTGGCAGCCTAGGCTACCTTGCCACATGAATATATCCTTTACCATTCAGGGCTCGATGTCCTCATAGCTATGCTCTTCTGTGCAGTGTCATATTAGTCCGGATATCACTGCTTGTATTTCATATCATTTGGTAAGACACAGCTCATGAATGCTTTCAGGCAGTGGACAACAATAGCCTCTAATGCAGCTCACATGGACAGGATGATAGATTTGCCACAGTGGCCTGGCAGAACATTTAATATCAGGCAAAGAACATCTCCCCTCTCCTCTGTCACTGGTCTTTACGCTGTGCTTACCTTCACCATCATTAACCCTCTCTTCTTGCTACACATCAGAGAGAAGCAGAATGTGTGTGTGTGTGTCTGTGTGTGTGTGGATTATGTTTATATTGCATTGTGGGGATCGAATGTTCCTCAAAATGTAATAAAAAACCTGTCATTTTGACATTGTGGGGACCATCCTTCCGGAGCTCACAAATCCCACAAAGATCTGTGAATACAATCAAAAAACTAACAGTGCCAAAAGTCTCATATTTTGTTTTGATACTTATGGGTAGGAGTTAAGGCTGTCAAGTTATGATCAGAGTTTTCCGCATATAAATGAATGGAGAGTCCCCACAAAGGTGGAATTACTAACCTGTGTGTGTGTGTGTGTGTGTGTGTGTGTGTGTG
>JABFEB020000041.1:15472538-15483457 GCA_019775895.2 Stomatorhinus ivindoensis
CCTCACTCCAGCCTGGGAAGTTTGCAGGGAGATAGCGTTAAAGCTGCCTCACTCCAGCCTGGGAAGTTTGCAGGGAGCTAGCATTAAAGTTGCCTCACTCCAGCCTGGGAAGGTTGCAGGGAGCTAGCGTTAAAGCTGCCTCACTCCAGCCTGGGAATTTTGCAGGGAGATAGCATTAAATCTGCCTCACTCCAGCCTGGGAAGTTTGCAGGGAGATAGCGTTAAAGTTGCCTCACTCCAGCCTGGGAAGTTTGCAGGGAGCTAGCGTTAAAGCTGCCTCACTCCCACCAAGGACATTAGTAGGCGCTAACAAAAAAGATGCCTGACTCCAGCATGGGATGTTAGTGACAAGCCAGCGATAAAGCTGTCTGGCACCTGACTAAGACATTAGCAGAGAGCTAGCAATAAAGCTGCCTCGCTCCCACCTGGGAAGTTAGCGGTGAGGTAGTTTTAAAGCTAACTTGCTTCTGCCTGGGAAGTTAACAGTAAATTAGCATTAAAACTTCCTCCCTCCTGCCTAAGACATTAGCAGAAAGCTTTCAATAATGCTGCCTCACTCCTGGTTAGGAATTAGCAGCAAGCCAGTGTTAAAACTGCCTCACTCCAGCCTGGGAAGTTAGCAGGGAGATAGCGTTAAAGCTGCCTCACTCCAGCCTGGGAAGTTAGCAGTAAATGGCTCCATGGGGCCCCTGCTAACAACTGCATTTCACTGCAACAACAAGTGAATTTCCTCCAAAAATATCTGCCATGACAGGATGTCTAGGACAGTGGTACAACTCCAAACATGCAGAGCTATTAAATCTGCATTGAGAACAGAACTTATGACTGCGTATCAGCCAAACCCTAAGCTTAGCCTTACCCAGCGAAAAGACTAACCTCCCAGTTTACATCAGTCAATTTCAAGACCCAGAAAGCAATTTGGGTTGGGTGGGATTTTAACCTACCTCAGGTCAGAATCCCTCATTACATGTCATTTTATGAAATTTGACATGAGAAAGTACATATTACTCATTTCATTAATATTCATAATAGATAATCATGTTGTGAGTGTATCATTTTAATGATTGTCATTTTATCAGGTACACAAAACCTTACTTCGGTCTAGCCAGGTCTATCTTCCCTGAGTCATTTTAAACTGGGTGTTTGCCAGAAAGACAGCTTGCAATACAGAACTTCACTTCTCCAAAAATGACACACTATCAGAATTGAGTCTCAAGATATTGCCATATTCAACCATTTACCATTCAACCATGTATACTTAGAAGACTGCATTACAAAGGCATACATAACATTTAAATGACTGCCATCATTTCATAAAGTCTTAATAACTACATGATGGTCTTACCACATTTTAAGTATGACTTGACTACTATTACTGAATAACTTAGTAACCTTAAGTTACTAAGCAAATCTAGAGAGAACCACTTACTGTTAATTAACTACATGAACACAATGCATTTCATTATTATTCAATGTCTTGGTGATACAACAGAATGAGCCATTTGTGAGAACACAAGGTCTAATAACAGCAAGTGACTGCAAAACTGAAAAGAGCAGAAACTATTTCTCTGCAGAGACACATAATGATCCAAAATGGACCAAAAAATACCATTAGTGTCTTGAACAGAGTCAGAGCACATTCCAGAACAGAACCCCAGCTTCTAACATCAGCAGGGTGCTGTCACTGCACATAGACAGCTTGTGAATCCTGTATAACAGGATTCCTAAATTCCAGTCCTGGAAGGCCAGAATGCAACGCTGTTTGCAGAAACACATCTGCAAAACACTATAATGGGTAATTAGCTGATTAAGTTGTGTCTGAGAAGAAAGATCTGAAAAATGTGCTAGATTCTGGTCCTCCGGGACCTGAATTGGGGAACTCTAATGTAAAACAAAAGTATGACCTGACCAGACTCAGCAGAAACCAGTTCCATGCAAGAGCACAGATCAAGAGAACAGCCAGGCAATTTGAGAAACGTCTGTAAAACTGTATTTTTACAAAAACGTTAAGGACCAAACAACAACAATTAAATATCTATTACGAAAGCAGAGAAGTCAAGGTGACCTTGCATTTAAGAATATATAAAAATCTTATTATCCATCGTAACTGCATCACCCATTCTGCTTTAGGTAAAAACGACAAAGACCAGTTCCACGTTGCCATACCCACTCGCAAAACAGTCACATCCTTAACGTTGGCTATGACACCAGAGCTGCCAGGATCCCGCAGTCTCACCGGGATCCAGCTGCGACCAGACCTGTGGGATCACATCACCTTTCAATCATTCTGCAGAACATCCCCAAGCAAAACGACTGCCTCTCCTTACCATCACACAGACCCAGCCAAATATTATTCAGATTCCTCTACACTCCCCACAGACTTGCCCACATCGTCACAGTGATAATGACACCTGCGAATGCGGCCTAGTCCCCATCTTCGAGTCCCACCCATGCTATTCATTTATACAACTCTGAAATTCTCTGAAACAAAGGATGGAGAAAAACAAAATCAAAAGAATGTGAATCTTGCTACAAGTACACCGAAGACTAACCTAGTCAGCCATTTATTTCACTTCAACATTAGTCAGACAGATTCTACAAGACTATTACACGGAATGTCGCGGACAAAATCCGGTAGCTAAATATTGAAATGAACACAAACGTACTCGCTATGTTTGTGCATTTATCTATTTCACCACATGTGCAGGATTTTACTGTTTACTAGTTAAAATCAGCTTTATACCCGTCAGATAGCTAAATACGCAACAAATTGTAAATAATCAGCAAGCAGGCCTAATTTATTCATCAGTAAGACAATCTTGCGGCATGTTATCATTATATTCTTAATTCAGCTGTGGCAAAAAATTGTAGATTGTCAGCTTTTACCACATTACCATTTAAGAGCTTGCATTATGCTGGCATGGGATTTCATGAGTAAAACCGTTTAGTAGAGATGCACCGATGCGATATTTGGATCGGCATCAGCGTCAATCCACACATATTTGACGGATCGGGTACCGGCCATATATGATCGATCCACGAACTTACTTATTTAGATTTTAGTCTCTAAAAATATTTCTATTTCCGTGTTAAACGTATTTGTACAATCAATCGCACAACAACTCTTTCCCATTTCAGGTGTGTTTTCTGCGGCATTCAAGCTGAACATTAACGCTGCCCCTCCGACTTCCAGCTTCTCAGTGGGTGTAAGCTGAGTGACTTCCGCTTGCTGTGACGTCATGCGCATGTCATTCGAAGTAGGGGGAGCGTAAGAACATCGGATAAGATGGTGCCGATCTGGGAGTATTTTACACTTTTACTAGCAACTAATAGCATGACGATTTGCGATCAAAGTGTTGAGAGGTGAGAATAGCGTTCAGTGGAAAGTCCCACTAAACAAAGCGGACGCAATTGTGCGAGACAACGCGAGGTACGATACTATGTGATATATATATCTTGTTTTTTAGAGCAAAGTCTAAGCTCAAATTTTCATAGTCTCTCAATGGTCTCAAATAGTCTCTCTTAATGGTACACACAATACACTTATCCCATAGTTAATTAACACCAGTCAAGTCATTTAAGACAGCCATATATATTTTTTTTGTTCATTCGTGCATTCAGTGGTACATCACAATGTCCTCAGCAGCATGTACGTCAATAACACATGGCCTTGAGTGTGTCTGAGCTCACGACGCCTTCATACGCACAGCTGATGGCCAGTCCCTCCGATGGGACACACTGATGAAGCAGGGCGTGTCACACCGCAGGGACCTGGGAACACTCTGCCCCCCCAACCCTCACCCCATCATGATTACCAAGAGAACAAAGGCAGAGAGACACAGAGTACTGTTTATTAAGATTATTAATGTACTGTTCATTAAGATTATTAATGTGCTGTTTATTAAGATTATTAATTATTGCCAGCTGCTTACTGGCTGTGCTGAGCAGCGAGCTGATAACTATAGGAATATTTATCTGTAAAATGAAAGAGCACTCCAAGCAGCCACCCCTACAGCACGTTAAACCGAAAAATGCAAAGCCCAGCTCAGCAGCCACCAGAAAGTGTAACCTAGCCGTCCTTATTTTATATGCACTGTACTGCGAATTGATCAGGAGTGGTCAGCTTTTACACAGAAACACTGATTCGACAAACCTGCAGGCAGGCGCCCCACATTAGGGGCTTTGGATAATGGCAGGACTCACCAATCATTTCGTACACAGAGACCACTCAAGCTCCCCGTCGTCTTCCCCCCGAAAGGAATGGCCTTCATCACACTGGAATTTTGATGTAAGTCACTCAGCTAGGTGTGGATACATTGCATTTAAGGGGATAAGAGCAATTACACTGCAGCCTGGCCGACACAGCCAGGACAACAAAGCGCTCTGCATGTCCCCAGCCGGCCACATGTCACTGCACACGTGACTGCTCGTTCGCCCCGCAGCTATCGTCACCAGGCACCTTCCCGGTAATCTGTTTAGGCTGCTTATCCCCAGCTTCTGTCTGTGATACTCTGGTGTGTCCATTCTTCTGAGGACACACCTTTGTTTTCCATTCAGGGACAGTCCTTTGATGTAAGAACATAAGAGTAGCGAGTTCAGAAACACGCTAAACGGCCTCCCATTTACCAGTGAACCATTAAGCACTACCTACACAAACAGAACCCTGTGTGTGCTCATGTAAAACTTACTGTACTTTATCTCTGGTGTACTTGTCCTGCATTCTGACTTCCCAAATCTGTGATGTTTTACATTATATTAACACAATGCACAACTTTACAAATTACAGATGTAAACGTGTTCCATAGCCTGGAAACCAAAGCATTTCATCTATTCCCAAGAGCCACAATCAGTGTGCATTATCTTGTGAAAGCCCTTAGCAGCTCTCAGCACACGCCCAGTGAGACAGCTGGCTATGAAATCATCAATCTACAGCGTACGCAGTCCCAGAGCCGCTTCCAGACTGGAGTAATCTGACCAGTACATTTCCCATCCCCGAGAAACGGTGGATAATCCTTAAGTGGTTTTCTTCTCAAATGTAGACAGGTAACTCAAGCAACACCATGTTATGCAAACACCATGCTATTGTTGAAATGCAGTGTATAAACAAATGCATTTTTAAGTCTGAATTAATTAATAAAGACTAAGATCATCTATAACTGCATGCAAAGCCCAAAACCTCAGGATAAGATCATGAAACATCTCAAGTCAACCATCCTTTCCAACCTGGGTTCTGAATGTAAACCTCAGCAGTAAATATAACTTTTATTTATGGAATTTTATAGCAGTGCTCCCTGTCACTGTAAGCATCTTACTCGCTAAGTGATGGCCGTTCACCTCCCCTGTTCCCAAAGGCCAGCAGAAGGCTCACTCAGCATCGCAGGTCCCTAACTATCTGGGATGTAATGACTATGCAGGTTTTTGCAGAAGCCTCTTTTGAAAAAAGAATGCTGCTATTTAGATTTCTCAAATTATATGGGGGTGGATGGGGAGCAGGTAATACAGGGGCACTAAAATATTTGAAATCAAATTGGGTTGATTTGGACTGGGGGCCCAATATGATATGCTTTCATGGGGCTCAACATCTATAGTATTGCTCCCGCACACAAACACTACAATCTTCGTGTCGCATTTTTTAATCTTTTGTTATGTTTTTTTAACTACAGAGAACACAAATTTACTGGACTAATTAACATATGGAACGCCACACAACAAAGGCAGATTTTGAGATGACTGGCATACATTTACTAATTGAAATACACCACTTACAAAATGCACATTAATTAGCTCTGAACATTCTTATCGATGTACTGCAGAATGGGGAAATGTCATCACTTTCACCATGAGGGCTGAATGAAATCTATGAGTCATTATTATGTTTTATATTCGTCCTTCTGATGTTGCAGCGTTTGCATCCCTCACAACTCATACATCACATCCCTCACATACAGAAATGGCTAGTTTCAAAATAAACATCCAGACTTCATCCTTGATCCCAATGCAATAATTTCAGGAAGGTTTAGTTTGTGTAACATCCTGACTAAACAGTCAATAAGAAAAGGGACGAAATAAGAAACCACTGGACCATCTATAACAAGCAATACATAAAGGCATTTTATAAGCTTTCGCTGTCTGCAGTCCACCTTGCTCTATAATCAGAATTTTGTACCCGACAAATCATCGCCATCAATGAAAAGCTATTACCCACGACCAGCCACGTATTTCCACATGTCCGTCGCTATTTCTTTATTTGATTTGTAGCATGCCATGATTGCAGTTAAGTCCGGGATGATGCGAGGGGAATCTCTGCAAAATGGTGCTCCGTTCAATGCGGAGCCGCAGGCGGCTCTTCCGCGCCCGCATCACTGCTGCATCGCCGGCCAAAAGCCAGATCCACATACACTGCTGAAACGGGAAGTAAATCACAGCAAACGGCCGAAAATGCCGTAAAATCACAGAAAGGGTCTAAAAAATAAGCCATTAAACAAAATAGTATATTGACCCGTAACATCAGGGGCCGCTTGTTAAGCATCAACCTGTGGAAAGCTATTGGGAAAAAGCAACAATATCGAGCTGTTCATTTGATCCAACATTAGTAAAGTGACAGTTCTCAGTGACATGGGGGCAGTTCGACACGTGCTATTTTCCATCGTAACATAAATAGGTTACTGGTAAAATAAAGCACCTTTCCAGCGAGCTTGCAGGCTACAGCCGACGTGCTGCATATACCTGCACTTACTTAATCTCCAAACTGGATAATATGTAACTGGATAATATTCTAATGTTTGCTACATAAAGTGTTCCATCTTTTTGTTGTATATGTATTATGAATACATCTTAAATAAACCTGCAGTTTATCCATTTAAAAACACAGCGCTTTAGCTTTCAGAATCCAAACCCGCACGACCACGCCTATTTGCATCCTCTGCTACATAATGCTGTTACCTCTAACCTGTAGCCCACGTAGAAATACACCGTTGTATTGCGGTAGATGCAGTAAAATACATAAAAATCACAGTACAATGAACTCCAGCCGTTAAAAAAAACACCCCAGTATAATTGTATATTTACTATGAAGATGTCACTACCTTTTGTTGAATAATCCTACGGGTAACCCCAAGAAATGTACCGATTGCCACATGTTCCCAAATAATCTGATTTTTAACGCAATACGCAAGCACGTCTAAACTCCGCATCGACCTTCACTGCGCATGAAGCTTAATCTGATGCGAAAGCTCTGTAATTTGGTTTGTGGGTTTTAAGGGTCAGCCCCAGTACTCACCGACTCACGTATCTGCGGCGAAACCTGAAGGTAGCGCAGCCTAGCCCGCAGCAGGAAGGGCAAGCGGAGGAGTAAGGGATGCGAAGAGCAAGCAAGGACTGCGCACTACCTCTGGGCTGGGCTTGTACTGCCGACTGCTGCACTGATCTGGAGGGGAGAACCGGAGGGAGGGAGGCGGAGACTCAACACTGCACGAAAATAATAACAAGGGGGGCCGCATGCATGGCGAAATTGGGAGTGTTCGCTGCTGTGGAGGGGCATAGGTTTCTCACCGGTGTTTGCAGTTACATTACTGTACAGTGTTGCTTAAGCTAAAATTAAGCCTGATGAGCTGCAAATGATGCTTGCTGCCCCTTCTTGGACTCTATTTAAGCGCCGTTACGTCTCCTCATCCTTCGTGTCCTTCCCCGCATTAGCTTTCCTTTCTTGGTCCCTTGGAATCTTGCTTTCAATCTCCGCTCTTTGAGTTCACGCCGTGTCGCCTGCCCTCGAGTCCTTCGACCCGACCCTCCTAACGTATAATAACCTTTAGATAAGCATAAGCGCTTCTACACTCTGCTCAGGGGCTTCAGTCCCACTAAAAGCAAATTGTCCCGCATACTTTTCATACACTTTGTATACATTATCTCTGCAAACTTTATTAAAGGGTCCCCCCCACTCAGCAAATTAAATGGAGGGTGACTCAGACATGGGCAGACGTTAAAAGCACACCTTTGGATGAAGATAAGAAGATTTAAAACCCAATAACAGCACAGGTGTCACTCAAGCTAAACCCTCCTGAAAAGATTTAATTGTTGTCCAAACCAATCATTTATACAGCTGAATATTTTAAGTAAATTGCTCGTTACCTTGAACAGGAACGTGGAATTTCAGCAAATGGTTCTACTGCTTTTTCGAAATAATTTTAAGATTGCTTTTTGTTTTTGGTTTTCACTGTTTAGTCATTTAATGAGATGTCTTATTAATGGTCTCAGCTGGTGACAAGATCACCACAATCAGGGAAGTTGAAAGACATGCAGATCTGTTCAGTATATTTTAATATATTTATATAAATGTAAGCAATTTTCAGTAATATCGCGGCATTACCTCTGCTTGCAGCCCATTGGGTCGATTCTTTGCAAGGTCCAAAAATATGCTGTCAGAAGCACTGGTATCTAAAAGTGAACAGTGCTGGTTTGCCCTGTAGTGACCTGGCATCCCGTCCAGGGTGAACACCAGCCTTGACACGCATGTAGGTGAGAGCAAGTTTGGCACTGAAGAGCAGCGACCATGTTGCTGGAGGTTAAGGGCCTTGCTTAAAGGCCCATAGCTGTGATTTTTCTGCTGAGACCAGACTTAACCCAGCAACCTTCCAATCACAGACACAGAGACTGCCCCCCGAGGCGAAATGTATGATCAGAACAGTATCAGTGTTGCGAAGATGAAGGGTAACATAACAAGTAAGTTCTATGGTGCCGGTCTGGGGCGGAGCAGCAAGCCTTTGCCATGCGCAGCACCGCACCCAAAATAAGAGCGTTCTGTTTAATTTAACAAAGCTTTATTTGTCATTTGTACCTCTACATTGCAATGTGGCTTTTTTGGATCTTGCTCTGCTTTTTAAATACGTACAAAAGTGAAAGCAAAGATTGGGGTCGGAGTACAGGGTCAGATGGCCAAACAGTATATGTGGAGTTTTTTTGGGGGGGGGGGGGGGTTGCGGTTGGGGACGTTGTTAACTGACCCAGCAGAGGTGCGACTCCTGACTCTGCAAACCCTCTGCGCCACACTGCCCCGTATGTATAATGTACGTTACACATTTGTACAATAATTACTAGTGTGCATTCTGTTTTGTGCGTTCACATACCGTATGGAACACAAAGTAACAAAATACGTTATTGTTATCAAATGACATAACGTGAATTAAACACTTAAGACATATTGTGGTATGCATATTATAGCATTTTCACCGCAGTTGTGAAAAGTTCAATCTACATTTATAGTGGAAGGATCTTAAAACCAAATTATTCACTCATCTCTCTTCCATCTGACCATCACTGCTGTTTTAGAAGAATTTTATAAAAGAATCCCTTAAACCTATATAAATTTTCATGTCAGTAATCTCCAGTTGTTTTCTGAGAATAAACCACATTCTGTTTAAAATGGTACCATTTTCTGTCAGAGTAAGTAAAGCTTATTGATTTTTAAATTTGTCACAGTTAGACAAGTATACTGTGTATACAAAGGAAGTGATCAATTCAATTCCATGGCATGCAATGTTAGCACTGAATTGTTACACAGTCCCTTATGTTCTTTGCTTATCTGGTGTAGTACTTTCTAGCAGGTTTCAGTAAATAAAAGAATTAAAACTGAGGAAACAGGGATGCTGCCACTATGAGGCTGAAACAGTGTGCTCTAATCAGAATAAAGGTCAAAATCACAATCAAAGAAAAATCGAAAAAGGTCAGCTAAAGCCAGCTTTGCAGAAATGGTACCGTACTATCCATGATTATTTAAGAATTAACAATAAAATTAATTTCTTAAAACATAATCTGTACATATTCCAAATGCAACACGATATAATTCAATTATTTAATCATTTTCTAACATGCGCACTGTCAGATTCCAGCTCCAGTGAGAGCTGACGAGCTGGTCCTTCTGCTGTCGGCGGCACATAGGGATCATTATCTGTACTGGGTCAGGTTTGCTGCCAAAGCAGCGCTAGGTCATCAGGCTCGCAGAGGGCTGCACCATGCAGTTACTATCCTGGAATTTTTGCGACTCAGAAACGAAAGCCAAATGTAGACAGAGCCCCTCCCCTCTGTGGGGAGTGCAGTCTCCCCCAGCTGCCAGTAGATTGTTCTGGGGATCAGCGCTTGCCCCAGCTGCCTTCATGCCTGTTTTTGATCCCGCTGCTTCTGACATATTTTGGGCTGGGTGTGACTCCAGCTGGAGTGAGGTCATTCCATTTCCTCCTCGTGTTTTATGCTGCCCTGGCTGTAAACTTGACCCCTCTGAGTCTTGGAATGGGTTGTTTCTGCCAAGAGCTGTAAACTCACTCCACACAAATGTCCCATGTTGCTAGAAAGGGAAACAAACTAAAAATTATTCATGGAAATGCACAGAATGAATGCGAGTTACAGCTGCGGCTGAGTTAATTTACTAGTTAGAGGCCAGGCCCATAATGATCCTTGCTGCATGAAGGTTCAGACAGGAGAAAACAAATCTCCTTAATGAGTATCCATTCAAAAACGTCAAAGTGTCAAACAAATCACTCATCCATATTAAAAGCCTACACGTTACAGAGATGATATGACTTAGAGATTATATAGATGATATTAGTAATATGGAAGATATGTATACAACTATGCTTTCTGTACAATTAAGCAGTTTGATTTTACGACCTTGACTTTAACATAGATAGTTACAGGTTAAAAGTGGATTACAAGTTTGCATGACAGATTGAGCTATATGACCAGATTAGCTATCATTTATCAAATAAACTTCAGTAATTTGGTCTTAGATAGTTAGCTAACCTCAAAATGGAAGGTCAAGTAAAGAAAAAAAATAGATTAATTAGGCTGTTACTGTCACGATTGCTTGGGCAAGCGTGCCTGGATGCAGGTAGCGTCGGGCAAAACAAGGCAACGGAGCAGGTTATCCA